>OFHU01002131.1:0-111419 GCA_900245905.1 Lacerta viridis | reverse complement strand
ATGTCTTAAGGTACATCTCACATGTTTCTTCTTTCATCGTTCCAAATCCTTTTAATATTCAGTCCCAAAGATGCACAGGAAATCACACCCTCTTGGGAAGCAACAGGCGTGTCTACAATGGAAGCGTCTGTGCCCTCTTTCCAACTGGCTTTTCATGTGCCATGGCATTGTGAGCAACAGCTAAATTATTCCTGTGGCTTCAGAGAAGTTGAAAGCTTTATGCTAATGGGGGAAAGGAAGAGCATGCAAATGGAGGTTGGTTGGCCCACAAAGGGAATGTTATGTATTGAAGTTCTCACCCTAGGCCACTAGGGGTGTGTGTATATAGTTTATTATGCTGCAGTTTTCACTCAGGTCAGCTTATGCAAAAGAGGGATTGTAAAAGGACGTCAGGGATTGGTTAATGGTGGAAAGTTGTTACTGTTGCGTTGTAGCTGAGTTCTATATAAGCCGGCTGCTGAGGCTTTCAGGCCAGTTCTGTTCCAGCCTGCGAATAAACAAGAGCTGTTTGGAAATCGCTGTGTTGTCTGCTGTGTCCACCCACAACTTTACACTGGCGACGAAGGTGGGATCATGGACATCAGAACACAGACAGCACACAGCCAGTCTCGGGGCAAGAGCAAATCACTGAGCTGAATCACTGAGCTGAAACGCTGAGCGAAATCACTGAGCTGAACCAACTCTGAGCTGCCCATTCTGGCTAGAGCACTGTGTTCCATCCATCGCCCACCACGTCGGCATCGGAGTCATGGCTACACTAGTGCCTCTACCGCCGTTTGCCTCAGCCTCTGAATCATGGGACTCGTATCTCGCTCGGTTCGAATGCTACCGGCAAGCAAATGAGCTAACAGAAGTATCAGAGGAGCGGAAGCGAGGCCTTTTCCTCAGCCTCTGTGGGCCCGAAGTGTTTGAGACGGCCAGAGTTTTAGTAGCTCCACTCGCAGTTCACAGAGCACCGTGGGACGTGCTACAAGAGAAGCTACGCAGCCACTACGCGCCCAAGCCATCCAAAATTGCTGCCCGACATGCTTTCTACCACCGGAACCAGGCAGAGGGGGAGTCGATCAACGACTACGTCGCCGCCCTCCGGAAGGCCGCATTAACTTGCGAGTTCCGAGACTTAGACGATGCTTTGATGGATCGGATCGTCTGCGGGGTCTGGGACAACCGTCTGCAACGGCGTCTCCTTGCCAAGCCAGACCTCACGCTGCAGAAGGCCATCGAGGAGGCTGCGGCCTCAGAAGCGGCTGAACTCTCCGCCCAAGAGATCCGCAAGGCCAGCAGCCCACGTCCTACAAAAAAGCCAATTGCTGTACACCATGAAGAGGCTAGCAGCGACGAGGCATCAACCTGCGAAGATGATGACGTGCACCAGACGAAGCGGGAACGCGGGAAGTTCAAACAGAAGTCCAGGGACCAATCAGAATGCGCCGGCTGTGGCGGCAACCACCCCCGCGCCAAATGTCGATTCAGAGACGCCACCTGCCGACAGTGCTCCCGAAAAGGCCACATCGCCAAGGTTTGCCGATCAACCCCGTCAAACACAGACTCTTCACCATCTCGGAAGTCCAAGTCGTCACCCCGGTCCACGAACAGTAACTGTTTCGCTCTCACCAACTGTTGCTGCTCATTCGGAACCACGATTGGACAAACCGACTCGCCTGCGCGACGCAAACTACACATCACGGTGCTCATCGAAGGAGCTCCGTGTGACATGGAGATCGACACCGGGTCTGCCCTGTCAGTTGTGTCCTGGAGCACTATCAAAAGACTGGTGCCTAAGCTGTCTAAAAGGCAGCTTGACCTACATCGCGTACACTTGAGGGACTACCAAGGGAACGACATTCCCGTGACAGGCGTTGGCCAATTCCATGTCAAGTTCAAGAGTTTCTCAGGCCCACTCCGACTCGTGGTAGTTGAAGATCCGCGTCCTAGCCTCCTAGGGCTAGAATGGTTTGACGCCCTTGGCCTGGAAGTCACCGGCATCAACAGCATCGCCAACGCAGAGGTTGAAACCTTAACCAAAGAATTTGCTGAGGTTTTTGATGGCACATTGGGCCAATATACAGGTACACCCATCTCCTTTAGCCTTGATCCACAAGTCGCTCCAATCAAGCTAAAGCCACGCCGGGTTCCGTTCGCCCTCAAGGCTAAGGTGGACGAACAGCTGGACAAATTAATCGCGCAAGGTGTTTTGGAGCCGGTCGACCACGCCAAGTGGGAAACGCCTATCGTCACACCTGTCAAGCCGGATGGGTCGGTGAGAATATGCGCAGACTACAAGTGCACGATCAACAAGGCACTTCAGCAGCACGCTTATCCAGTTCCCGTCGTCCAACACCTGCTGCATTCCCTGGGCGAAGGCAAGGTCTTTGCTAAGCTGGACCTTGCCCAAGCCTATCAACAACTACCTGTCGATGACGCCACCGCTGAAGCCCAGACGATCGTCACTCACCGAGGAGCGTTCCGTTGCCGGCGGCTACAGTTCGGAGTGAGCGCGGCTCCTGGAATCTTTCAAAGCCTCATGGAGCGCCTCCTGCAGGGGCTTCCAGGCGTGGTACCATATTTCGATGATGTACTGGTATCCGCAGACTCAAATCAGCAGCTGTTCGAGCGCCTCCGCGCCGTGCTGACCAGGTTCCAGGAGGCCGGACTCAAGGTGAAGAAAGAAAAGTGCCAGATTGCCGTTCCGCAGGTGGAGTTCCTGGGCTACCTTATCAATGCCTCTGGTCTTCACCCAACGGCATCCAAAATCCGGGCCATCCAGGAGGCCCCGATCCCAAAGAACAAGACCGAGTTGCAGGCGTTCCTGGGGCTGCTAAACTTCTACAATATGTTCCTGCCCCACAAAGCAACACTAGCTGAGCCTCTCCACCGCCTGCTCAGCACGAAGGCGCCATGGTCCTGGGGTCATCGGGAGACAGCGGCCTTCAACGCAGTCAAGTCCCTCCTCTCCTCAGACAGTGTGCTGGTGCAGTACAGTGAAGCCAGGCCACTGGTCCTCGCCTGTGACGCCTCGCCCTTTGGCATCGGTGCCGTCCTCAGTCACCGGTTCCCGGATGGGAGGGAAGCACCGCTTGCTTACTTCTCTCGGACGCTGTCTCCGGCGGAACGGAATTACAGCCAGCTCGACAAGGAGGCACTGGCGCTTGTGGCTGGAGTGAAGAGGTTCCACGAATATCTCTACGGGAGAACCTTTGACCTCATCACTGACCACAAGCCGCTCCTGGGCCTCCTTGCAGGTGACAGACCAACTCCACCGATCCTCTCGCCACGCATGCTGCGATGGACTGTTTTTCTGGCAGCCTACAGCTATCAGCTCATCCATCGCCCGGGAAAGTCGCTGGGCCATGCTGACGCCCTCAGTCGTTGCCCTCTTCCGGCGTTTGTGGAAGATCCAGCTCCTGCTTCATCGGTACTCCTGCTTGAGGACCTCCCAGCTGCACCGGTGTCAGCTGCCGATGTGGCCTCTGCATCTGCCCAGGACTGCACCATCAGACGTGTGCTCAACTGGGTGTGGAGGGGGTGGCCAGAAGGGCCATTCACACCTGAGTTCCAGCCATTTGCACCAGACAGCATGAGCTCTCGGCTCATCGCGGCTGCCTACTGTGGGGAGACCGAGTCGTGGTTCCCCAAAGACTCCGCCAACGCGTCCTTGAGGCTCTGCACATCGGCCACCCAGGGATCGTTAAAATGAAGGCGTTGGCTCGGTGTTACGTCTGGTGGCCTAACATGGACGATGCCATCACCTCCTGGGTTGCCTCCTGTCAAGCGTGTCAAGAATCGAGACCTGCACCACCGGCAGCTAAGGGCAACACCTGGGAGACGCCAAAGGCACCCTGGTCGAGAGTGCACATTGACCTTGCTGGCCCTTTTCATGGCCGGACCTTTATGGTAGTGGTGGACGCTTATTCCAAATGGCTGGAGGTGGCTCTGATGCCCTCCACCACTACCGAAGCCATAGTCCGGGTGCTGCGGGCCTATTTGCAACACATGGATGTCCTGATGTCCTCGTCTCCGACAACGGGCCACAGTTCACATCAGGCACTTTTGAAAGGTACCTTTGGGGCTAGGCATCCGCCACGCCCTAACAGCACCATTCCACCCGGCCAGCAACGGACAGGCAGAAAGAATGGTGCGCTCAGTGAAAGAGGCACTGGCGCGCCTGGGTCAGAAGGACTGGCATGAGCGAGTCACAGAATACTTGCTCGTACAGCACATCACCCCGCATGCAGCCACAGGGCGGAGTCCAGCTGAACTGCTTATGGGCCGTCGCCTCAGATCTCCGCTCGACCGGTTGCATCCAGACTTTGGGGTAGCCGAGCCCCCGGGCTGTGCTGACGCACCAAGGTCTTTCATCCCCGGAATAAGGTTTTTGCCAGGAACTATGTGGGTGACATTCCTTGGGTGCCGGCCACGATAGTGGGAGTCACGGGGCCCCGCTCATATCAGGTGGCACTTGAGGATGGGCGTTTGTGGCGCCGACACATAGACCAACTGAGGCGCCGGGTGGGGAATTCGGACGATACTGCAGTACCCTCAACGGCAGCCTCAGCTCTAGAACCGACACCAATGGAAGGTGAGGCTCCACCTGCATCCCCTTCACAAACTGTGGACATGGGGCCGAGCCAAGCCACTGCAGGGGTTTCGCCTGACCCCCTTGAGTCTCAGACCACTGCCTTGCCTGAGTTTCCACCGAGTCCGCTCGCGACAGGCCCTTCAACAGCAGCGGAGCCAGGGAACTCAGGCGCAACGACACCATTGGTGGCACGGCAGTCACAACGGGACTCAAGCAGCCAACCGGACTCTGATACTGGCCCACGGCGGTCAGGTAGAGTTTCCAAACGCCCGACTTATTTAAAAGACTATGTTACCAACAATTTGCATACGTAATGCTGCATTGTACAGAGAAGTAGTATGTTTACTAAATGGGAAAATTGGAACTGATATGTTATGTGTATTAAGGAACCATCAAGAGTATTGCTGTAGATAATGGAACCAATATGATGTAACCTAATGCCTTATCTCGGTGGGGAGGGGTGTTATGTATTGAAGTTCTCACCCTAGGCCACTAGGGGTGTGTGTATATAGTTTATTATGCTGCAGTTTTCACTCAGGTCAGCTTATGCAAAAGAGGGATTGTAAAAGGACGTCAGGGATTGGTTAATGGTGGAAAGTTGTTACTGTTGCGTTGTAGCTGAGTTCTATATAAGCCGGCTGCTGAGGCTTTCAGGCCAGTTCTGTTCCAGCCTGCGAATAAACAAGAGCTGTTTGGAAATCGCTGTGTTGTCTGCTGTGTCCACCCACAACTTTACAGGGAAGGTTGAGAGCCATCCATATCCAGAGAGAAGGGGGATGTAATGTGAGCGAAAACACATTTTGAAAAGATTCTCCACAGTCATTTGCCTAGGAAGTAGATTCTCAGCATGAATTCTGTGTAGGAGCATAGGAAGCTGTGAAAAAGGAAGGTGGTCTTTAATCTTTTACATGGGAAGCTGCTTTATAGAAAGTCATACCGTGGATCCATGTAGCTCAGTACTGTCTACACTGACTGGCAGCTGCTCTCCAGGATTTTTGGTCTACACAACATAATTACAGGAAGCTGCCTTATACTGAGCTCAGACCGTTGATCCACCTAGCTCAGGGCTGGCCCACCTGGCTCAGAAATTTCTCCTCCAACTGGCAATGGCTCTTCAAGGTTTCAGGCAGGGGGATCTCCCAGTCCGACCTTTGGACGCTGGGCACTTTGGACCTTTTGCATACCGCTGAGCCACAGTCCTTTCCCAATCAGAATATTGCAGAACAAGCAAAAACCAAAGCAAAAAACCCATGTGTCCAAATTTGAAGGTTGCTTCCTCTGTGAAATCCAGGCATTTGCTGTTTAAACAGTACAATGGGCTCTGATTCCTGGGGCCAGAAAAACTGGCCCTGCAAGCCAGTCAGAGTGGCAATGTCTGACTGGGAGCTATTGGTGCCATGCGCTGTTCAAAAGCTGTGCCCTGAGATCAGATACCAATGCCAACATAGAGTAGGCCTAGCGGGTAAATGATTTAAACATGAAAACAATTACAGCCATATTTGCAGATAAGAGCCAACAAATCAAAAGATTGTTTAATGCTGTATTGTGTTTTTAATATTCGGTTGGGAGCCGCCCAGAGTGGCTGGGGAAACCCAGCCAGATGGGTGGGGTATAAATATATTGTTGTTGTTGTTATTGAATTGTCAAACCTAACTTAAAGGCACACCATGTGTTAAAGACTACTATAAGGAACTCAAGATGACTTGACTTCAAAAAGATGCAATTCCACAGCTGAGAAGAAGTAGGAAGCCTCTTCTATCACAGAATTTCTAGAACAGGCTTCCTCAACCTCGGCCCTCCAGATGTTTTGAGACTACAGTTCCCATCATCCTTGACCATTGGTCTTGCTAGCTAGGGATCATGGGAGTTGTAGGCCAAAAACATCTGGAGGACCAGAGATCATATAAGCCCGGCAAGCTCCAAGCCCTGGAATTTTAAAACCTGCAGTCAACATGAGCTGGCGAACTTTAAAGCTTGACAGCTGCAGAAATTCAACCAGGACAGGTTTACGTTTAATTACTTTCTGCCCTCTGTCACAAGCTGCTGACCTGCATTTAGAAACCCGGACGTCTTAGCCCAGTGAAAAATGAGAACAGCTTCTCCCCTTTGCTCCTTCACAAAATGTCAGGGGAAGAAAAGACTGGTGGATAATTCAACCTGCCTGCCAAAGACACAACTTCACTCGGCAACCTTTACCTGGTCAGGGTTTCAATTTAGACAGTCCCCTTAACATTACCCTGAGGAAATGGATGGGTTTCATCATCATCATCAACAACAACAACAACAACCATCTTCTTTGTCACACGGAAGATGGCAAGTGCCACGTAATTACCTAGACCAGGATTAGCCAAGTGGAAACTTATTCTTCCCTTTAAGTCTCACCACCTGTTCTTGACTGGCTTTGGTACTTTCTCACACATCTCCTCAGTCCCCCTGTTCATCAATCAGCCACCTCCTTTGAGCTATTTCTCATACCTGGGCTCTCCTTCTCTCACAGCTCTTACACGCCAGACTCTTGCTCTTGAAGACGTGTGAGTAGCCTTCTCTTTGTCCTGCCACGCAGTAACTCAGACCATTGGGCCCTCTAGTTCAGTGTTGTCTACACTGACTAGCAGTGGCTCTCCAGAGTTTCAGACAGAGGTCTTTTACATTCATGTATTAAACTGGGAGCAACACAGAGGGGAAAAAGTGGTGGTTTTACACAATCACAAAGGTAAAGATAGCAGGAGGGATGCTGAGAAGGGTAAAGTGGCAGTTTCAAACCAGGTTTGAGTACAGTCAGAAGGGAGCTTGGAAAAGCTCAGCTGTTGTTAGCTTTTGTCTTGTAACCATCTGTGCTATTTCTTCTGGTTAGAGTTGGCTTAAAAAACCCCTAACCATTCCTCCATCCCTGCTTTACTCAAACTTCTGTTCTTTAAAACCTTTACATTGTTCTTCTCAGTGTCTCTCCAATGCTACTTGGCTCAAAATTATTCCATTGTTTTAAATCACAATTTTTCCCTTTGGTGGAAAAACTGTCACACTTCCCCCCTCCCCATCACCACCAAGGCCGTTCCCTTCCGCCCAAGTCATTTATTGCAGACATACGTTTCCCTCCTGCTTCTACCTGTTCCCTCCTACTTTATCTTTAGACCTTGGGAAACAGACAATGAAAAGAGGATGGTGACACAGTAGTGCAGTTATAGTACGGAGAGAAATAAAATAGTCTCTTCAACAACAGATTCCAGCCCAGGCTGGCAAATTCCAACACACACAACCCAAGCACCACTCAGTCACAGAAGAGGGGAAAAGAGAGAGGAGAGAGAGAGAGCTCTTCATTCATCTCTCTCCTGCCCCACCTCCTTCTCTTCCATCCACTATTGCTGCCTTGTGAGCACCATCCATCATGCACAAATATTCTAGCATCACTCATTTTTTCCCCTCACTCTGTCAATTGGTCTCCTTGTCTCTCTCTTCCCTCCCTCTAGGCTGACACAATCAGTATTCATCACAAGCCTAGAAAATTTCTGTTTCTGAAGAAGTGTGCATGCACACGAAAGCTCATACCAAGAACACACTTAGTTGGTCTCCAAGGTGCTCCTGGAAGGAATTTTTTTATTTATTTTGTTAAGCCTAGAAATGTACAGTGTTTAGGTCTGACAGCCAATTAAATATATTTTAGCTGATTAATTATCTGTCTTCCAGCTGATCAAATCCATTTGCATATACCGAAAAGCTTAACTTGTTTCTTAAATATGGTATGTTTGTTTTTCCTGGTTAACGCAGGAGCGCAACAACCAACAGCATAAAAGAGGAACAATCTCTGTAGTTGCCTTGCAGTATAAGGCTGTCTACCATTTCTTGTCTTGTTACTGTACTATTTTACAGTACAGAGTCCTTCCAGACCAGCCTTTGCCATCCTGGGATCCTCCAGACATTTAGATCCACAACTCCCTTCAGCCCCAGCAAGCCTGGACGCGAGCGGTTGTCCAAAATATAAGGTGGGCACCAGGTAGGCAAAGGTTGCTCCAGACAGTGACTCAGTCGGCTGCTCTCCTTTCTGTTGACATATGTAATAAAACATCTGTAGCCATTGTCCTCTTCTTATTTATTTATTCATCACCTTCCACATATGTCCCAAGGCAATGTACAAAATGTAATAAAAACCACCACAAAACAGTCACCAAACAGCACAAAATGCATCTCGACAGGGCTGTTGTTCCACACAGCAGGGGCAGCCACCCTAAAAGCCCCATGAAGCTCAAGAGACTGTGGTGCATGACACACCCTATGGAGGCTCCCTTACACACACACACACACACACCAGACTGCAGAATGCCTTCCCTTCCAAAGGGTGTGAGGCTCAGCCATCGTAAATCTTCCACCAATGAGTCAAAGTGGGGAGCCTTTGAGGTGGAAGGAAATGCTCCTCCCCATCTGTAGAGTTGTTACTATTTCAGATAATGGTTGAAATATGTTGCTTTGATACATTATATTCATTCTGTATGGAGCCCACCATTGGACCATAAAGTGGACAGGTCAGAAAAACTCATAAGAAATAAAAACACACCAACCTGGTGCCCTCAAGATGTTGCAGGACTACAACTTCCATCAGTCCCCAGAAACACAGGCAAGGTGGTGAACTGCAGTCCAAAACGTCTGAAGGGCACCAGGTTGGGGAAAGTTGGTCAATACAAATTAATAATTGCCCAGTGAGGGGATTGAGAGAAGACAAATAAGGTGGCAAATACAAGTATTACTGTTCTCAGGTTTTAAATGCTGACTTTTGCTTTCTCCTAATTGTATTCTCAGATTTCCTAAAGTACATTTGATACGTTAAAGACGGTGTTTAGCAGACATTGGGCACACACTGTCTAGGGTTGCCATACGTCTGGAAAATTCCAGACATGTACGGCAATTGGATGCCTAAAATGACAACCAGGGGAATATTTGAATTTTAAGAGATGTCCAGAATTTCCCACACGTATGGCAACCCAGGTTTTCCTTAGGTTTTCTGGTTTTGTGTGTGTGCCTCTGATGCTTTCTGTCCCACTTCGGTCACCGTCAGCTTCCCTTTTTGCCCCCATCCCCCCCCCTCCTGGAGCATCTGCTTGGCCCACTGCTTTGGTCCCACCCACCCAATTGCCGCCACCTTTGGAGGGAAGAGAGAACGGTGGGCGCATGAGGGCATGGGCGAGGCAAAGCGCTCAGCGGGGAGGGTCTGCGCCAGGCATGGCGCACCTCCCTTCCTCGGGCGCCTCTCTCTCTCTCTGGGCTCCCGGGGTGGGCAGCGAGGAGCTGGGCTCCCCTCCTTGAGGGCCTCTTCGGTCCTTCTCCCCCGGAGGTCTCCAGGTCTCCTCCCCACCTTCACACCCACTGCCAGCTCTGGCACTGCTGCTCCAGCGCGGCCTTTGTGCTCCGTCCCTTGCGCGTGGGGCGGGGGCTCCGCTGAGGCCGGGGCTGCCCTTCTGGGCCACCTCATAGAAGCAGCAGGAGGGAGTCACCACCTTCTCACCTGTGGCTTCTTCCTCCCTGCCCAGCAGCTCTCATGTGTGTGTGCTGCTCTGCACACATGCCCCTCTCCAGGTATTCTGAACATGGCGGCGTGGCTTTGACCCCACTTCTAGACCTTCTCAATAACTTTGGGGGTGTCAGGAATGTTACTTTTTGAAATATGACAAGTCTACACACTGTCAAACAGTCCTCCCCAAACCTCCTTTCCATCAGAACAAATAAATCAGATGAGCAAATCCTTCAACACGCCCAGACCTGCAAGTCCTCATCAAAGCGGCCAGTTGTGGAGGGAGCAGAGGATAGGTTGCAGCATTTGGGACTTCTTACGTTTAGTGAAAACAATAGTCCATTTAAAGTTAATGGTCTATGCAGCGATGGTGAAATTGACAGCAAAAATAAGAGATCAAAAAGATGAGAATTTTGTTGAAAGTGGAGGTTCTTTTCAGGCTATTTGAGAAAAAAAACTACTGTCAAATGAAATCGCAAACAGGTAGGAGGAAGGAGAATAAATAAATGGCTGCAATATAAGTTATACTACAATAGAAAATAAATGGTAGTTATTGTTGTTGTTGTTCAGTCGTTCAGTCATGTCCAACTCGTCGTGACCCCATGGACCAGAGCACGCCAGGCACACCTATCCTCCACTGCCTCCCGCAGTGTTATAGCAGCTGATACAGGAATACAACAGGAACGTCACAGATGTAAGGATGGGAAGTCAAAATGTAAGAAATTATTATACTGAAAAATTGAATGTCAAATTTTGTGTTAAAAACTAATAAAAATTATTTTTAAATAAATAAATTCATTTTAAAAAATCTTAATAGGTCTGAATAGGAGTCTGAGGGTCTCACAGAATGGTTTCAGTTCTGAGAAGAAAACAGCTCACAGAGGAAGAGTCAAAGCAAGGGCTCAATGCCAGTTATGGCAACAACCTGGTGTACTTGCCTTGTCATAATGCAGCAGTTTCTGGGATCTGAACTCCAGAGAGTCAGGGATGCTTCCTGAATGAACAAACAGTTCATTCTCTGAATGAACTCCTGCCAAGATGTGCCAAAATGCCAATGCAGAAGCTGAACATGCTTGCACTGACAATCAGCCTAAGCAAGGCAACCTGCAGCAAAGAGGGTCTGGGGTGGTAGGCAAAGAGACAGAGACTGAAAAGTCCAATGGGCTTCCTCGGCAGTAAGACAACAGACGGAGCCACCCTGCTCAGCTGCCCTGCACAAGACCCACCAAAGCTTGACCCGGCAGCAGTGCTTGGTGCTCTTCTGGGTGTTTGCCAACCTCCTGCTTTTGAAATCCCAGGCAGGCAGCAAAAACAGCAACATTAAACTGAGAATTGTAAGGAGAAGGGCATCCTCAGGGCCCAGCAAAGTCGGGCCCCACAAGCTGGTTTCACAATCAGCAGGGGGGGAGGCCATGATGTTCCCCATGTCTGGTGTACACTGAAGACTTTCCCACGGGACAATGGGCGTGGTATCTGAGCAAGTTTAGGATCCCTTCATCCTCTCTGTTATCATTATTCCAGTGCCTAAGCCGCACCTCACAGCTTGGAGTATTTGCCAAATAAATAAATAATTCACATGCTCCTAAACTATGAAGGATTACGCTAATTAGAATAAACTGGGAAGACATGAGAGAAAGAGGAATGGGCTGGTGATATTTTGTCAGCTTAACACCAAACTAATTTATGCTTTAGGGGAAATATTTGAGATTTCTAATTAAAAATCTCTAAAAAGCCTGTTTTGGAGGGGGGGGGGCTTCTCATCACTTACATTCAAGGACATTAAAAGCTGCTGCTGCTTTTCCCTTGTCTTCTTCGCCAAGCATTTCATCACCAAGTTCTCTCTTTGATTTTTTTCTTCTTCAAAAGGAAGAGTTGAATAACTGGATACCAAACACTGGTGGACAAAGGGGGTGCGGTGGGTGTGCCCCCCCCCGGAATGCTTGCCCCACCCCTGCAGGCAGCTCGCCCCTCCCCCAGGTGCACAGCATGTGCGCAACTCCGGGTGCCAGAGCTCCGCCTCTGATACCAAATATGCTTGATTCATATGCATCTACTGACAATTTCATATTTTCCACATTCTAAGCTATAAGATCCCAGGTGCTGAACAAAAACCAAGCACAATAACTTCTGAACAGCTTTCCTGATTCTCTGGCTAGCGTCTATACAAATATGAATTTATTCTGCTTAAGGCTGCAGCAAAATCTACTTTCCAATGCCCCATTCATACGCAAAAAAACCATTTTTTTTTTTTTGGGTGGTGAGGAAGAGGAATCAATATCATTTTTGAATAGTCTCCAGCAGTAGTTGCACTCTGAGTAAGCCCACTGAAATAATGGGGCTTAAGTCCATCATTTTCAATAAGCTTGCTCAGAACCATGATCTATTTTTATTTCACCCTTATAATTTAAACAAGCTATGGTCTCCCCAAGTTCAGAGCATCACTGAGCACTGTGGCTAATCTGAAAGAGGATTCATCCAGTCTCTTCCTGACTACTGCACAAGAGGAAAGAAGCCCAAACTCTGGGAACCCAGAGCACATGCAAAGGACAATCGTACTTTCTAATTGCATCCGAACAGGGCCATAATCTGGGTCTGCCTTCCCCAACCTGGTGCCCTCCAGATCTTATTGGGGTGAAATTTTCTATCTTCCCTGAACAATGGCCATGGTAGCTGATGAGAATGGTAATCCAAAACATCTGGAAGACACCAGGTTGTAGAATGCTAGCTTAGATTTTAAGTTTGTTTGTTTTTTAAATGGCTTATCCCCATTAATCCTTGGAAATTTCAGTACATTAGAAACCAACTGTTCCACTTTCAGCCAAAGAGCCAAATGATCCCCCCCAGCTGCCTTGAGGCCCTTCCTATCCATCGCCCTCCTTGATTAAGAGGTGGGGCTGAGCTAGACAGCAAAGTCTCCCCACCACACACACAAATATGGAAATGGTTCAACTACGACTTGGTAGCTGTCCTACATCTTACACTAGAGTTGCCTAATGTTTGGCCCTCCAGATCAGGGGTGGACCTTGGCAATATGGAACCCTGAGCAAAACCAAAATTTAATGACCCACTCCCCCACCAGCCTTCGTGCCTCCTTCCTAAAGCTGGGTAAGAGAGGCACTGGGCAAGCACCAAGTAGGATTCGGGAAGGAGGCAGGACTCTAGGAACCTGTCAGGGCCTCATGGTTCCTTCCCAGAACAGGGCAAGCACTTACTGGGCTTTGAGAGGGCATCCCACACGCTTCGTGCTGCACCCAATAGCAAGGAAACCAGTCATGCTGTCCTAAATCCAACACCATCTGGGTGGCCACAGGTTACCCAACCCTGCCATATTCACTTCAGAATTTAAAACTTGTTTTCCAAAGTGTCCAGCCCCTTATGGTTGTGGAGATGCACTCTGAAGGAGATAGACAATGCCTACTGAAATTTCGTACTGCAGGCTGGGGACTTTGTAAGATCCTCAATGGTTAGAGATGAGGCCTCAGTGACTTGTTCAGCTCCTTGACTCCTCTAGCAAAAACAGAAATTATGCAAAATAGAAACAGACACACATGAGAGAGGGAGAGAAAGATTGTCATAGAATATGGTTTGCCAAAAAATAAGAAGTGGAATACACAGAGTCCTGTTTATGACTTTCCTTTCATTATTTATTTCCACCACTGATGCCTATCCCTGACCTAGAGACAGAATTCCCAGTTAAAAACAGTCAGCCAGCTGCCAAGAAAGGTATAAACATTTTGCTCCCTTTCCAAGCCTTTGCTAAAAGTGTTTTTTTAAATCACCCAAGCAGATGGCATACATGCCTTTTTCACTGACAGCGAAACATATGGCTCCCAATAAAAGGTGCTTTAGGAAGAAACCACAATCACCTAAAGAGATTAAGATGCCACAAACTCCTTTCATTTTAGCTATCAGGTTACATTTATTTAAGAGACTATAAAATGAAGGCAAACCCAGGTATGTTCCAAGCTTGTTTTCCCTGCTCTGGAGGATAGGGCCCAAACCAATGGATTCTAGTTACAAGAAAGGAGATTCTGACTACACATCAGGAAGAACTTTCAGACAGGAAGAGCCATTCGACAGTGAAATGGTCTCCCTTGGGAGGTGGTGGGCTCTCCTCCCTTGGAGGTTTCTAAGCAGAGGTTGGATGGCCATCTGTCATGGGTGGTTTAGCTGAGATTCCAGCATTGCAGGGGGTTGGACTAGATCAAACATGCAGTGGCGTAGCAAGGGAGGGGCGATGGGGGCGGGGCGCCCCGTGTTCCAGGGGAGGGGGGGTGACACTCGGCGGCCCCTCCCACCACTCCCCAAGCCGAGCCCCGCCGCCCGGCACCTTGTCCATGCTGCTTTACGGACGGATGGGGCAGCCCCACGAGCCACTGCTCGCTCGGCAGCTCGCTCAGCCACAGCAGGAGCAGCAGCGGGGCCCTGGATGGACTGTGCATGCGCGGCATTTCCGCGCATGCTCAGTTTGTCCAACATGCGTCGTGACATCAGGACGCACGCATCAGGATGCCCCGCCCCCAGGGGGGTGCCTCTGCGCGGCATTTGCCGCCCCAGGTGGCCAAGAGGCTTCCTCTGCCCCTGCAAACTTGTCCAACGCATCCATCGTGAGATGGATTTTGTTCAATCACACAACCAAGGCCGCCCTCGCTGGTGGAGACCTTCAGCACACAGTTGGCCGCAGGAGGCATGGCCGGTTGAGGCTCCACAAGCGCTCTGGCTGGTGCCACCTCCGCCTCTAGCGCCTCCTTCCCACTCCAAGCACCGCTGATCCTCCGCGCCGGCAGGCAGGTGCTGCAGCGGCACAGCTCCTCCGCCGCTCCCTCCGCGCGCCGCTCCAGCCACCGGCTTGACCCAATGCCCGGAAAGGCGTGAGGCGTGCGGAGGGAGCCGTGGGAGGGGGGGCGTGGAGAGAGACGAGGACGCCCCTCCCCCGCCCCTCCGCCCTCCCTCCTAGTTCTGTGTGGATGCCGAACTCGCCCCCCCTTCCAGCTCCATGGTAAAGGGGGAATTGGACATTTGGGGGGCGTGTTGGCTTCCCACGTGCGCCAAGGGCCCTGGGAGGGGACTGATGTGGGGGTAATAATTTATTTTTTTATCATCATCATCATCATCATTTATTATTTATACCCTGCCCATCTTGCTGGGTTTCCCCAGCCAAATATAATATGTTTAAGTTGAACAATAACAATGGGAGAGTGTGGCAGATCACTGCCAGTTTTTGATACTGGATAGTAGATCACAGCCTACTTGAAGTTGGACATGCCTGGAGCAGATGACCCTTGGGTCCCTTCCAACTCTACAGTTCTGTGATTCTATTCTTCTAAAACAAAATTATCAGCCCCCTCATCTCAGAATACTATACAGAAGAGCAGAAATATTATTATAGCCTATTAGGATTACAGGAGATGTTCCTTGAAATCATTTAACAGGGTGGGGAGTGAAGGAATATCACATAGAGACTGTTCCATTTTGCCTCATACAAATGACTTCATTTGCTGCAGATTTAAACACTCCATCATTTCGTGGGGCAGGGGGAGGAAATGTTTTCACAATGACAAGACCTGTTTATTCTCTGCCATCCTTTGGCAGAACATAAACATAACCAATGCTGTCAAAAATGGACCAAAGTACACGTAAATCTATACAGCTATATGGGCCAAGAAGCAAATTTGTTTTTGCAGACTGGGAATGGGACCTAAATTTACTACTATCCAGAAAAAAGTGTGCGCAGAGAGAGAGAGAGAGAGAGAGAAATGGGGGTGCCCAAATGACAGTGTAAGGGCTCAGTTTGGCCCTTGGGTGCTCCCTGTCTTTCCCACCCACCAACAGAGCCCTGGATTCAGAGAATCTTCCATTTTTTTAAATATAAACCTCAGTAGCATTTTCTGTGAGGCATGGATTATCATCAGACAACATGGCAGCTTAGTAGCGATTCTGTGGCCTCTGTGACCTCGAGGCACAAATTGCAACTGGTGACCATTAAATCATTCAGTTCCTTTCTCAAAAGGTAGGTGATTCAATGGGCAAAGTTCGGGAGGTGAGTCCAAGTCCCCCCAATAAGTGCTGCTATTGGCATCCGCCCTAGTGCTTTGGATTCCTCCATCCCAAAGAAACTGCCAGGGTGCTGGGAGGCCAGAAAGCATCTAAATCAGTGGTTCCCAAACCCCCTTAGTTCCATAAACTCATCCTCAGTGCCCCCTACCCTACCCTATACAAAGACATTATTCAGAATAGCAGTTTCCACAAGACACTCAGGTAAACGACAACACAATAAAATTCAAATCAGTAACAATGAATTCCAAACTCAAAATCCAATTAAAGCTATTTAGTTTAATTCAAAAACATTGATGAACTGTGGGCATAGTGTATATTGATTTCAGTAAGGCTTTTGATAAAATCCCCCATGATATTTTCGTGAGGAAGCTGTTAAAATGTGGGTTGAATGAGGTAACTGTTAGGTGTATTTATAGCTGGCTGGCTGACTGAACCCAAAGAGTGCTCATTAATGGTTCCTCATCACCCTGGAAAAAGTGACAAGTGGGGTGCCGCAGGGTTCTGTCCTGGACCCATTGTTGTTCAGTGTCTTTATAAACGACTTGAATTGATGGGATGCTCATTCAATTTGCAGATGACACCAAACTGGGAGGGGTAGCTAATGCCACAGAAGATGGAAATCAGATTCAAGATGACCTTAAAAAAATGGAGAGCTGAGCCAAAACTAACAAAATAAATTAGTGGACCACAAGCTGAACATGAGTCCACATTGTGATGCAGCAGCAAACAAGCTAATGCTATTCTAGGCTGCGTCCACATCAAAGGAAGTAATAGTCCCACTCTCTTCTGCCTTGGTCAGACCACACTTGGAATATTGTGCCCATTTCTGAGCTCCACAATTTAAGAAGGATGTTGACAAGTTGAAATGTGTGCAGAGGAGGGAGACCAAGATGATCAAGGGTCTGGAAACCACGCCTTATGAGGAGCGGTTGAAGGAGCTGGGTATGCTTAGCCTGGAAAAAAGGAGACTGAGAGGAGATACAATAATAGCCATCTTCATATGTCTGAAGGGCTGCCACATGGAAGAGGAAATAAGCTTGTCTTCTCCTGCTCTGGGGGGAGGACCCAAACCAATGGGTTAAAGTTACAAGAGAGGAGATTCTGGCTAAACATTTGGAAGAACTTTCTGGCAGTAAGAGCTGTTCGATAGTGGAACAGTTTCCCCCAGGAGATGATGGACTCTCCTTCTTTGCATGGTCATCTGTCAGAGATGCTTTAGCTGAGATTCCTTCAATGCAGGGGGTAGGACTAGATGTCCCTTGGGGTCCCTTCCAATGCTACAATTCTATGATTCTATACTATATGTTGTTTTCAACATGAAGTTCCTGAATCAATTTAATAATTTAGAATGGGTGTTTTATTAAGCAAACAAACACACACATACACATAACATCCACCAACTGAACTGAACCATCTCTGAACAAGCAAACCGACAGGCTTGCTCTTAAGATCCTATTCATCTTAAAGAGACCACATATGTCATCATCAAAGTTTGAGTCTGTATGTAAAGGTGGCTGCACAACAGGAGGGACTTTTGTTGCCCCAGAGGGCAAGACTTGAACCAGCATGTGGTTATCACAAGGTAGCTGCATTTTGGCATTGTCTCAATCGCCTTCTAACTTTTCTAGAACACTTTGGTCTGATCCAGCAGGGCTCCTTTTACATTCCTACCAGAGACCACCTTGGCTGTGACCCTGGGAAGAACTGCTCCCTGCCTTGCAGGCCTTTTTCACCTGGCCTGGGGGGGATGGTGCCATGACTGACTCCAGCTACAAAAGCTGAGGCTGCTGAGCAGAACCTTGGGTTGTCTAGGGTTTTTTTTTTCCTGGGGTGGTCATGTTGCTGCCGTTTTTGATATTAATTTTTTTTTATCTTTATTTTAGATCTTATTATGATTTATGCAGAAATTGTTCAATTTGGTTTTGTACTTTTTGATTTTTTATTCACTGTTGGCAATTGTGTATTTTTTTATGTTGCAAGCCACCTTGAGCATAGTTTGAACTATGGAAAGCTGGCATACAAATAAAATTATGTAAGTATTGCTACGCTGGTTCTCTCTTTTCCAAGCCTCCTCTCCTTCCACCTTATGATTTTAGGCAGCTGAGCTTGCAGTCAAGGGCCAGTTCGAGTTCTTTCTGTGCAATGCCCAGACTGTTTTAGAATAGGCATCACAGTTCAGTGGTAAACCACATGTTTTTCATGCAAAAGGCCCTGGATTCAATCCCTGGCATCTACAAATAAATAGAAAAAAAAGGAAAACTTCAGGTGGGGGGACTGTGATAGACACCCCCCTCCAGCCTGTGGGACTACGAAGAGCCACTGTCTGTGCAGACAATGCTCAACTAGATGGACTCAACGATCCGACAAAGCAGGAGGCAGTGTCATTTGTTCACAGAGAAGACGAAAAGGATGTGCTAAAATGTATCCAGAAAGAGAAAAGGGCACATTGCCACAGTTCTCAAACATTTATCATGTGAGACATAAATAAAACAGAAGAAAAACACTGCCTTTGCATGAAACACATCTGATTTTATCAGTGCCAAATTTGCCAGACAGTTCAGCCACATCATAAGCATGCTAATTCCAAGTCCTTGCGAATCCCGGACAGCTCTCAAATCAGCTAAGCCGCCTTATCACAGTTGCACAGGGGGACCAGTGTGCACCAGATTTTAATTGCATTGTGCAGTGGACGAAAAAAGGATCTTCGAGATTACCAGGCACTTTGTATCCAGAACACTCTGAACATTTGCCCATTCAAACTGGCAGCCTGGAGACAAGGCCCTTCTGGGACAGTTCACATTTTAAGATGCATGTGACACAATTCACGACTCAAGAGGTAGGGTGGGTGGTTCTGATGCCCACCCCCCCTCCCCAGATTCATTTCAAAAAGTACTGTTGTATATGCAGTGGGAGTGCGAAAAACCAAGCAGCTGCAATAACTGCACACATCAGTTTTTAAAGAGAGGCCAAAGACACCAGGTAGAATATGGGCAGCTACTGGCAGATGGGACCAGATCTGACTCCATAAGAAGGTGCGAGCCCTGAAGCTGGATCAGGCCAGTGGCTCATGCAGCCCAGCATCCTGTTCCCAGATTGGCCAACCAGATGCCTCTGGGACGCTCACAAGCAGGACCCGGGCACCAGTGCCCTCTCTACACCTGGCATTCAAAGGCATATGGCCACTGTTACTGGAGGCAATACAACCATCTTTACCAGCAGCCATTTAGAACTTCACCCTCCATGAATTTAACAAATTTTCTTTAAAAAGCATCCAAGTTGGGGGCCATCACTACACCTTGTGGTAGCAAATCCCAGAATTTAACTCTGCACTGTGTGAAGAAGCACTTTGGCTTGTTTCCCCTGAGTCTTCCAATGTTCAGCTGCATTGGATGCCCCCAAGTTCCATTCCTGTGAGGAAGAAGAAAACACTCTTTTCACTTTCTCCATGTGTTTTACACACCTCCAGCACATCCCCTCTGACTCACCGTTTCTCTGTACCAGTGTTTCTCCAACTTGGGTCCCTCACTGTTGTTGGATTATAACTCCCATCATCCCTGACCACTGGCCTTGCTTACTAGGGGTGATGGGAGTTGTAGTCCAACAACAGTGAGGGACCCAAGTTGGAGAAACACCTCAAGACTTTAAAGGCCCAAATGTTGTGTGTAAACTTTCCTTATACTGTATGGGATTAACAGAACCAGGAATATAGCAGATGCTGCAGGAACAGGTGACAACAAGAACAGTTTAGAAGTTGTCCACCTAAAGGGAGGGAGACTGAGCTGCAGCCGCCAAGATGCTGCTGTGCTACAACTCCCATCAGGCCTACCTGTAGATAGCATTGCCAATGGAATGGATTTATGGGAATTGTAGTTCAGCAGCATCTGGAGGACAACAACTTCACTACACCTCACCAAAAGAAATGTTTCTCATTCCAACTATTGCTGTTTAGCCCTGATATATTTGTCTACAACCGTAACACAATACCACTAAGAATCTAAGACTGTCTCTGCTGGATTGCAGAAACTGACCAAATCTTATTGAGTTTTTGGGTGCTGTGAACAAAACTATTACCCAACTGTGGACTCTGCAGGGTCTTTCTCCTTATAGACCAATATGTTTACCCTTGTGTGTGTTTCCACAACAGTTTAAAATTGTACAAAAGACTGATTCACCACTGCTGTGTCTGAAAGAGATTGCCAGTTTTATCGCAAGCCCATCAGGTCACAATCCATGCAAGGACATCCTACATTATGATAATTAAATCAATAATTTAGCCTCTTATTTCTCAAGACAGTATGATAAATGAGTTTGTAGCTACAACCACAGATGGAATATTAATTAATGCAATGCCTTAGTGTGCTTCTGTGTCATACAAGACACTTTATGAACTATTCTCATCTCAGGTATTGCACAAGACACCCAAAAGAAAATTGGGAAGGAACAATGCAGATTGCACAACAATTCTAGCAACATTTGACACGAGGAGGTGGGAGAAGGAAATAGAGGAGCAAAAACTACTCAAAAATGGCTCACTGGTAGCTTGCCAGTGCTGAAAATTGTTCCTTCAATTTTTGGTAATGGTTCAAAAAAGGGGGGGGGGCAGATCCACACTTAAAGAACATACAGAACACATTTAAAGCACAGGACTTCCCACCAAGAATAGTGGAAACTGTAGTTTGTTAAGGGTGCTAAGGATTGCAGAGAGGAAACTACTACACTTCCTGGGATTCTGTGTCACCCTCCCAACAACCTCTGAAGGGATCCTGGTTGGGCAAGGCTGCTATAGAAGATGGGAGACTAGAAGAAGCAATTTTAATTCAACCCATCCAGATGATTCCCCCACTTTGGATGCAGAAGTGAGCAGGCAGGAGTCATCCTGTGTCCCCAAAAACATTGGGATAAATGCAGTGCAGAAACACACAACCTGCATTTTGCTTCATTGCACTTTAACTGTCAGCATCAGAAGCTGTTCCTGAGGGTCACTCCTGGACAAATCACCAGGCCTGCTTTAACATTTCAGCAGAGAGAGAGAGAGAGAGAGAAAAAATGAAAAATAAACTCCCATATTTAAATGCAGAGTATAACACATGAGCTTTTGCTTCCCCAGACCATTTGAGATTAAAAATCCATGACATTAAGAACTTTAACTGCAGGTGGTTGGGAGGAAATTATTATTATTTAGCTCTCTGCAAAAAAAAAAGGGCTTATCGTCTGAGGATGAGGATTTATGGAAGAACTGGTCCCTAGTGATATCAAGCAAACAGAGCACTGGCAGATACTAAATCCTGCTGTATAAATAATCTCCCTAAACCCGAGTGTCTGAAATCCAACAGTGGAGGAACAATGTCTCCATCCCTGGTGCTCTATATGAAATAGTTTGATGAAGGAGAGAATCACATGAGACACACACAAAGGAACTGGGGACCCTTGCAAGTGGGCGAGGACACAAAGCCTGCGGAATCCCCGGTCTGTCCATGCACAAAGAAAGAGTTGCACACTTGTAGCCAACACAGCTCACCATGGATTGGGAGTTAGCAAACTATCACAACCGGAAGATACTGGACATTTGCTCATGGCCAGACTGAGGCATTTTGCTGCCTGTCGCAAAGGACAAGATGGGGACCCCACTCCTCATACAGAAACTGACCGGGCTGACAGCTGAATGGCTGGCACAGCATCCTCCTTCACCATAGCAGAGGGCTAGCAGACAAGTCCAGAAGCAGCCTAGCTTGGGGGTTTCAGGAAGAGATCCAAGAGGTTGCTGCCTCCCTCGGCCTAATGGGCCAGACCACTACTTTCAGCTGATGAGAAAATAAAAACCTTGTCTGCACTGCCCTCAGGATCTGCTAAAGCCACAATACAGTTGCACACTTGCTCCCTCCCTCCCTCTCCCCGCCCCAAGCTGGGCCAAGAATTTCTTGGACACAATTACACACAAGAGTGATCACATGGTCCAGTTCTTCACAAACTATTTACCATCTAAAGCCCTCCATACATCAATCCTAAATATCTCAGGAAACCTCTCTCCTCACCTCCCAGCATTTTTTTTATTTGTAAAAATATTTATATAGTTATATATAAATTCATTTATATTCATTTTAAAAAACGGAGCAGAGGTTGACAAGAATTGTAGGCTACATAAAATGATACCAGCCCTGGATTTCGGCTAGTGAGGTCAGCTCCACCGCACAGGGTGCCAAGGCGAGGGGGCAGAAAATGGAGAGGATCCATTTGGGGGTGCCAAATTTTGGCCCTGCTCAGGGTGCCATATTACCAAAGATTACCAAAGTCTGCCCTGACCATACAATAAAAACCATATTAAAAAGTTAAAATCAGAAATCAGCCCACTATTGTGGAAATATTTATTCTTAACTGCTCGCACAAGCCTAATGGTACAGAAAAGTTTCCAACAGGCTTTTAGAAATTGGCACAGGTGTTGCTGATCTCTCTTGTCAAGAGTATCACCAACCTGGGGTACAATCAATGACATTCAATGACAATGACAGGGACCGAGCTACAATTCAAGAGTTCAGGATGTCCCTGAGACACCCTGGACCTATGTTGCTCTGGACTTTGTAAATTAATACAAGGACCTAGAACCTGGCACACTGTCACCTTAATTTTCCTGTGCCACCACGGTCACTTTCCTGCCACACCCTTGCAGGTCTGGCAGTTGTCCTCAAAGGCACCACCTGAGCAGCCATCTGTCACCTCGTGTCTACAAGGACCAACCCAGCTCCCCCAGGGCTTGTGATTGTGCTCGCTGGCCAGGTTCCAGGTGTTGTTACTATTACTGTATTGTAAAAACCCCTTAACCACCTGGGACGAGTTTACTTGTGAGAAAGCCTTCCACTTGACCCCTTTGATCTGCGGGTCTGTTACAGGTGCCACATAATACTCATTCTGCACTTGTAAAAAAAGAAGAAGATATTTTAACATGGGGCACCTACACTTTGGAACTCCCTGCCTATTGACACCAGGCAGACACATTCAATGTAGTCTTTACAGCCTAAGCAAAAAAACATTTTTGTTTAGACATGTAGAATGTTGCCATGTGTTTTAAACTGCTTTTAGCTCATCAGTTTTAATTATTTTCTGAATGTTTTAAATAAGTATTTTTAACTGCTTTTATTGATAATTCTAGCGTTTTGTTCTTTTTGTAAACTGCTTTGTGTTGGTTTGTTGGTTTGTTTTTACAAAAAGTAGTATATCAATTTTATGAACTAAAATTAAAAAAGAAATGCAAACTGTAAGACTGGAGCTCCCAAAGTGAGCTTGTCTCCCTCTGAGGGGATCCTGCCATGCTGAGCTCAGAAGCAGCAGCAGGAAAAAGCTCTTCTCCCTTTAATGGGAGTAACACCTCATTCACTCAGGTCCATTTACTTCTACGCAAACTAAATGCACACAGTCTCGTCTTCTGAGCCAAAATGCAGCTAAAGCAATGCTATCCTTTCCCAGGAGTCCATTAATCTTAATAGCTTTTTTGGGTTGAAATCATTACTTCTAATTAGATCAACTGTTAGCGGATGGTTCCAGTTATACCAAACAGGGGACAACTGAGATACATGGTTCCAAGAGAGATTCTGTACAGAGAAAGATTTTACTGTAATCCCAAGGAGCTAAAAACCACCTCCTTGTAAGCATATAAAAGAAGGGGATTCAGGGAAGTCACTGGACATCACTGGAATTTCATTTCATTTATTTTTTTAATGTCTTCCAACAGACATATATAATAGTTTCAGCTATATCAAGCTTGTTGTGATAATAATAATAATAATAATAATAATAATAATAATAATAAGGTTTAAAATAAAATCTACATGACCCAGAACCTCAGTAGCTTAAGGTCTCCCCATTCTAGCTCATGGAGAAATATGTACATTTTGTATTTTGATACAGGTCATGTGCTGCATTTATTTGTTTTAAGCTAACCGAACACCCTGAGACAGGATTGAGATTTTAGCTGTGAAATATTTCAAGCCCCGAAATAAAATAAATGCATTAATTATTTAGCTTTGCTTTATTGACCCATCTATAAATCTTTTCTGTGACTGGAGAATTTACAATCAGCAATGTTAACAGAATCCCTTCGCTTTCTATTTGCCATCCAATATACCACAGTTCTGCTCCCTTGGACCCTAATACATCAAGTTGTTCTACATAATTAAATCCATGTCCCTAAGTTAACCGTCATAAAGTAGCAAAGGGGAAATAGTCTTAAACCTGCCCCATCTATGCTTGAAACCTGTTTTCCCTTAAAGGTAGGATATACAGTAAGTTCATTTGGTACCTAATCCACATTTCTCCATATTTTGCAAAGCCGTTCTTCAACAATAAAAAGTATATGTGTGAAAATAGCTTGCAAATGTGCATATTAGGCAAAATTGTGAGATAGATGTGTGTGTGTGTGTGTGTGTGTGTGTGTAATGTGGATGAAGAAGTGTTCAAACTGGAAAGTGCGGAATCAGAATTCCGATTCCTCCATGCCTATTACCACTGACATAATGTTTTTAAATGTGTGTGCATGTGTTTAGCTTTTTGTTTTTCAAAGTGGCCGAGGCATAAGAAAGACACACAGTTATTTCCCAATTCTCTTTTGTGAGGAACTAATTCAAAAAACGTATTTCCTAATGGAGACATTCTATGTGCACTGCTGTGCCCAGGGGTGATGCTGTCAACAGATGCCAAACTCTTTGAGCATTTGGACTTGTTTTTGTTAACCCTCCAAAGTGCAGTGTGAAAGAAGATCAGGACCTGCTATTTGCATCTTCCTACACGGGTACACTGGCCCTGACCACGTGCGTCACTGGCACACACCATTTGTCATGGGCCTTGAGGAGCCATCATGGAGGGGCTGCTCGGATCAGGACAAAGGGTGGGAGGTGCCCAAAGAGGTGGCAGCTGAAAACTCTGGAGGGGGGTGATCATGATGATGCTTTTATTGAATTTCTATACCTGCAGGTCTCAGGGCGGTTCACAGGATAAAATCAGCCTATAAAACCACAAAGGACATAGTTAAAATAAAACAACAACCCAATAATACCACACACACACACACACCCCGCAAAAGAAATTATCTGGATGCAGCGGATTGGGGCGAGTCACATCAGGACGCTGAGAAACATCAGAGGGAGAAGCTACAGGCAAGGAGTCCAGTCCCAGGAAGGGACCCAGTGAGTGGTCACTCTGCCAACCCACACCAATGGTCTCAACATACAGTCCCCATGCACCTACCCTACTTTCAGCCCCTGCACTGCCTTTTATGCAGCCGGAGCCTCTGCCTCCATCAGCTTCTGCTGGCAAAGCCTCCACCCACCCAGGAGCTTCTGTTGCCCCGTCTGGCTCTGAGCTGCCACTTCCGTCACCGAGGACAAAGAGGCGCTGGTGCAAAGAGACAGCTCAAACCCCAGAGGCAGAGCTCCCATTTGCATGCTCAACTCAAAGCTGCAAGCCCACTTGCTGCAATAAAGCCATGCCTCTCCTTTATAATAGGAGCCCAGGGGACACGTCAAACATTGGCTCAGTGTCTTAGCTGCCTAGCCATGCCCTTCACCTGCTGGGCCAGTGGCCCATGGTCTACTTATGATTTGCACATTAAAGTTTCTAAGCAGAATACAAATGTACTTCTCTGAGTACTTCACCCAGTGCATGCCAGGATTAGGCTAATTTTGTGGATTTCCCATATCAGCAGTGGCTGGTGCTGGCACTACCACTCAAGCTTTTCCAGGTTTTCAAAGCTGTTCACCCACAAAGTAATGATATGAGTTTGTGGGTGCCAGACTCCTATGGTCCCCAAGTTCAGCAAGTGTTAGAATTCAATCAAGGCTTGGGGTGCTAAGCTGAGTGCCAGACTACTCTAAGCCTTGGATCTAGCAAGTGTTAAAAGCTAATTAAGCCAGGCTAGCCTTCTGGTTGGTGGGCCTTTAAGAAAAGAAAGGATCAAAGGGGTGTGCTAAACAGCAAATGCATGGGGGCCCCTCCAATTCTCAAGCCCAGAATGATTCTCCTATGGGGAATTCTTGAATTATTTTAGGAGAGAAACATGCTCTTACTTGCACACAGGGAGCCCCTGAAACCTTCATATTACAGAAAGGACCTAACAGCCCCACCCAAGCAGCTCAGGGTGGCCCACAAGGGTCACTCCTCACCTTCATTTTACCATCAAACCACCACCCTGTGAGGCAGGCAATGCTGAGAAATGGTGAATGGCCCAAAGTCAGTCACCTGGTGGGCTCCCCAGCTCTGCAGTACTAACATGACCTCTCACAACCTCACCATACAGTGGATCCCAACACACTGCCCAGTGGCTAGTAGCCAGCCTCATCTGTTCCAGCAACACCACATCTAGGTCGGAAAAACATCAGCTCAACTACTGAAGTTTCACTTATCAGCCCATCCTCTAGAGAAGCATTTATCTATTTATTACGTGGTCCTTCTCTCACCCCGGCTCACATTTTATCCCCTCACCATCCCTCTGAGGCGGTCTGAGGGGTGGTGACTGACCACAGGTAATCCATGGAACCTCATGGCTCAATGGGCACTTGAGCACAGTCCTGGCCTGATGCCCATCAGCACACGGCACTCCCTATTTTGTACCAAACAAGGCAACCACTTCCAAAGCCCTTCTGGGGATTATGAACAGAAGAAGAGTCTGCTGGATCAGGCAAATGGCCCATCTAGTCCAGGATCTTGTTCTCACAGTGGCCAATGGGAAACCCACAAACCAGACCTGAGCACAAGAGCATGCTCCCCGTCCTGCCGTTTCCAGCAGCTGGCTTTCAGAACCATTTACTGCCTCTGACTGTGGACTTAATCATACTGGTAGACCAGGCCACTGAGCCTTGAAAGGGACAATTCTAAGCACACTTACCATGTCGTGGTACCTGTGTCATGACTCGTGTCGATTCCTTGGCCTGGCTGGCCACAGAATCCTTTGCACTATGGAGGAGAGGGCTCTCAACGGCTATTAGCCACAGTGGCTCTGCCCTGCCTCCACAGTGAGAAGCACCAATGCTTCTGGATGCCAGTTGCTGGAAACTGCAGGAGGGGAGGGGGCCTTTCTGCTTGAATCCTGCTTGCTGGCTTTCCACAGGTTATCTGGTTGGCCACAGAGAGAACAGGATGTTGGACTAGATGGGTCACTGGCCTGATCCGGCATGGTTTTTTTCATGTTCCCTCTTCGCCCTACCTATGGTAGCAAATAACCTCATAAGCCAACCTTGCTGTCTTTCCCAGAAAAGCCCCGTTTGGCACACTTAAGCGACTTATGGATGCAAGCCGGTGATTAAAACAGGAAATAAATGGAGACCAAGAAGAAGGAGTATTTGGATTCCATGCACATTCTGCCTCTGACCTAAAGGTTGCTGTAATAAAATGTCTGCCACTAGATATCAGGTGCTATTTAAAAACTAACAAATTGCCTGTCATTGTGATGGGAAATGTGGGCGGGTGGGGAGGGGGAGGGGAGAAGTTATTGCATATTGCAAAGACTCCTTGGGGTGGAGAGCACAAGAAGCCACTTTGTGCCAAGTGAAAACATCAGTCCATGGAGCTCAGTACTGTTTATGTTGAAGAGCAGCAGCTGTCCAGGGTCTTGGGCAGGATTCTCTCCCAGGTTGGGACTTTCTGAATGAAAAGCATGAAACCTCTCTTCTATCACAGATGTCAAGGAGACATACATGGGAGCTTCTGGGTGATCTCCTGTTAGGTATTGACCAGATGCAGACCTGCTGAGCTTCAACAGGGATGCTCCATCACATGCCATTAAGCCTTGGCCTGGGTCCTTGATATGTCAACCATTGCACAGCCAATCTGTCTCTGTCCCCTCCAGCAGTACTTCCCTGCACTGCCCATATTCTCTTCCAAAGCACACGCATTTGTCAACGGCAGTTAGCTATGAAAGCACCAGTTTGGTAAATCCTTCTCCCATCCTAGGCCATCCCTGCTGCTTCCAAACTATACTGCCTCATGTCAAATAGGGAGGTGGGGAACCAATGCCTAAGGGTTTCCTTTTGCTTACCTACTTACAAAATGCTCTCTTAGATGATGCTCACCCTTCCCCCTCAGGCCACATGCCCACTGGAATCCTCTTCACATGCAAGAGAAAATCAAAGCAATTTTTAGGTACCAGAGGGTTGTCTCTAATGGAGTGTCTGCTTTCATACAAAAGCTACACCCATGTAGACACGTGTATGGAGAAAGACCATTTGGCTCAGGGATAGCATGCATGATTTGCCTGCAGAAGGTCCCAGATTCCATCCCTGGCTAGAAGAATCAGTTACAGGTAGGTAGCCGTGTTGGTCTGCCATAGTCAAAACAAAATAAATAAATAAAAAAATTCCTTCCAGTAGCACCTTAGAGACCAACTAAGTTTGTTCTTGGTATGAGCTTTTGTGTGCATGCACACTTCTTCAGATACACTGAAACGGAAGTCACCAGACCCTTAAATATAGTGAGGGAGTGGGGAGGGGTATTACTCAGAAGGGTGGTGGGAATGGGTGATCAGCTGATAGGTGTGGAAAACCTGTTGACTGCAATTTTTACAGGGTCTTACAGGGAAAGGCAAGGGGTGAGATGGCTAAAGATAGCTTTGTCATGTATAATGAGATAAGAATCCAATGTCTTTGTTCAGACCAGGTCTCTCCATGGTTTTAAGTTTGGTAATTAGTTGCAATTCAGCAACTTCTCTTTCCAGTCTATTTCTGAAATTCCTTTGCTACTTTGAGATCTTGTATAGAATGTCCTGGGAGACTGAAGTGTTCTCCTACTGGTTTCTCTGTCTTGTGATTCCTGATATCAGATTTATGTCCATTTATCCTTTGGCGTAGGGTTTGGCCTGTTTGTCCAGTATAGAGAGCCAAACCCTGTTTGTCCAATATAGAGAGCCAAACCCTACAATGAGATTTTCCCAAGGGAAAAAATCACCATTGATTTATTAATCACCTTCTGCACAATAGTCAAGGCAATGCACAATAAAAAGATCCAAACTGAATTTGAACTAAATTCATGCTTGCACCCAGATCTGAGCTACATTGATGTCTTCATGGAAAAGCCAGGCACGGGTTCAGATCCAGCACAACACACACTTCCCACAGGAATGCTTCTGGAGCTATTCCCATGAACAAGAGAGTCTAGAAGCAGGCCTGTCCCAAACATTTAATGCTGAAGGTGGAAATTCGAAATGGCAAACATGACTTCACCTGACGCTGAGATTTTGCCCCAAACTGAAAGCTGACTGTGGAATCCAAATTCAGCCAATGGACTTTATGCATTGGTTTGTCACTTTGAGATGGGAAACCAGGTTCATTACACAATTTCTCTTGCAGGATTCTCACACTGTGACAAGTCCCAGCCTGAGGCAAACCATTGAAAACTGGCACACAGTAAACAAGGTGGCATCAGAATCCCTTGGCCGGACACAGATTTTCAGACAACCAAGTTCCTTGTGCTTGCCACTTCACTTCATAGCGAATGAAGAAAGTAAAACAAATCCTGCAGAATTAATTCAAGCACACACATCCTGATTCCACAAAGGCAGTTTTTTCCTCAGTAGGTTAATCTTAAGTGTCACTGAATGCAAGTCCAAGCTAAGAGGTTGTCCTTCACCAGCATCCTAGTCAGGTAACAGGATGTTTTTGAATGGGACCCAAGCTCTGCTCCCTTCTGTGGTGGCTACCCATGATGAGGCTTTTAAAATGATAGGTTTGCAAATAAGAGTTTTGTTTTGTGTTTAAGAAGGAGACTAGCAAAATGTTCGAGCAAAAAGGGAAAGGGAAAAGATGCAGCCGTAGCAAAAATCCATAACAAACGCATTTTAGGGTCAACCCTGTTTTGACAGAGAGGCAAACCATTTCTTGGGGTCTAGGATGGAGAGCTGGGTTTTCTCACAACTCAGTAAAACTAGAATTGAGTTACTTAATAGTTTGAGTTGTGAAACCAGGAGACAGGAGGCACAGAGAACCACAAGGAGGAGGCAGTTGAGGAACAGGCATCATGTCAAATCAGTGGTATTATAGCTAAGGCTAAGCTTTGGAGCACAGTCCCAAGTGTTCCTTGGTGGGCAATGCATTTGGGAGAAACTGATTTGGGCTGGAGATCTGGGTTCCTTTGCATGATGCTAATTTGAGGGAATAAATTAGCAGAAGATGACTTTACCTAAGGGGGACAGTGAACAGGGAGAATTGATTTGATGTGGAGCAGGATCTATTGGGAAATTAATTGGGGGTAAGATGCATTAAAGAGGAATTAATTTGGGGTGAGCTGGGGTGGGGTGCAAATTAAATTTTAAAAATCATGGAGAGATTTGGGTGGGAAATCAGCTGGCTTGCCTTCTGTGACATATAAATTCTAATTTTCATGCATGTGTGTGACAATGGGGTCATGCACCAAATCTTCTAATTACCTAGCAATGTTCCTGTGACAGACACACCATTTAATACACCCCTGCAAAGAGTTACTTCCACCAGCTGTCCTGATTGTTCCAGTGTCTTGCAGTCTTATCTTCAGAGATTTAAGAGTATGAAGGTCTTTAAAAGAAGAAACTAAGAAAACAAGCTCACTAATTAATCAATGGGTCAACTAAAGTGCCTTAATTGCATGAAGCATTTCAAGCACACACGCATATATAAACTTCCCATTAGGAAACTGCACACCATAAAATGAATTGTACAGTGCCCTTCGGAAATACAAACAGAAAATATTACTGTTGCAACATGTGGGTGCTACTGAAAAACTATGTTTACAGTCATACCTCGTGTTGCGTACGCTCTGTGTTGTGTACGTTCCAGTTGCGTACGTTCGCGACCCGGAAGTCCTCCACGGAGCGTGCACAACGCGTAGAAGCGTTCTGCGCAAAAACCGCAAACCTCCAGGATTTTTCTTTTTGTGTGTGTGCGTTCACGTTACGTACGCCCAGGTTATGTGGCGCGACCCGGAACGGATCGTGTATGTAACACGGGGTACCACTGTACTTGTTTTCTCAAACAGCTCCTAATCAAAATTAGAAGATATGAAATTTAGGAAGCTGCCTTATATCATTTCAGACTGTTTCTCCACCTAGCCCAGTACAGTGGTACCTCTGCTTATGAACTTAATTCGTTCCGGAGGTCCGTTCTTAACCTGAAGCACCACTTTAGCTAATGGGGCCTCCAGCTGCCACCATGCTGCCGCCACGCAATTTCTGTTCTCATCTTGGGGCAAAGTTCTTAACCTGAGGCACTACTTCTGGGTTAGCGGAGTCTGTAACCCGAAGTGTTTGTAACCCAAGGTGTTTGTAACCCAAGGTACCACTGTATTGCCTTCTCTGACTGGCAGCAGCTCTCAGGCAGAGAAGAATCTTCTTTTGAATGTTACAGTGGAGCCAGGAAGTTCCTGTTTCACATCTTGCACAAGCAACACATTCACTAGGCAGTCTTAAGAGAAGGCCCATCTCCATTTGCCCTCCATGCCAGGCCTGCAAAGAAATGAGTTTGCAATCCTGACTTGGAGGGAGAGTTTGCCATTTTGGATGAAAAGAGGAACCTCCAATTTGTGCTAAAGACGAAGTAACTCAGTGAATCAGAGATCAAGAGGGAGGGAGAGAAAGGAAACAGGAAAGCACAAGTCTCAATCACACCTTGGTAAACCGTGATTTGAATATTATGCATGAGCCTGCAACCTGCTCCTTCTCAGGAGGAAATCAGGGCCTATTGGCCTGGAGCACTTCACCCATCATGTGGGGAATCAGCATTTCTTCATATGAATTATATATTTTAATATGCCTTAACCAAATAAGCATTCCCTAAGGCATACACACATATTTTGATACCAAAACATTGCATTTTACATTAAAGTTAAAAGCACATATTACAAATATGATAAACGGAACATCCCTGAAACCCATGGCCTTGGTGATGGCAAGCTCTGTTCCATCCTTTCTCCAGAAGCTATCATACCAGCTCACTCTCGGATCAGCTGGCCCAGCCTGCCCACTGCCCAACATGTGCAGACAGGGACTCCTACTTGAAAGTAAGAAAGAGATCCTTATACAGGCAAGTTCTATCACAGCCTGCCAACCCAAGCCTAATTGTGACAGCACTGCTGGGCTCATGGTATCGCCACCAGAACAGCTTTGAAGATAGCCACTTGCCTAGTTGTAAAAATTACCACCAAGGAGCAAGTCAGAAATTGCATATACTGTACATATGTGTGTTTATCCATGTGTGCATCTGGTGTGCTATTTTGTCCTTTTTCCTTTAAAGGTACAAAATGACTAACAATGTTGGGGGGGGGAGATTGGCTAGGTAACATTTAGTCTAGGCTACTAGGTTTTATGGATTTATTTGCGAGGCTGTACCAGAGTACAGTTTGTGAAACATCTCATACAAAATTCTCCCAATATACACATTTTCGTATGCAATTTTTGGTATGCAATTCTGCCTAACGCTAATACAGAATTTTGTATGTTACATATGCATTTTGAGGCACACTTTGCCTACCCTATGCATTCTTGCACACATTACTTGGTGGGAGAACAGCACTGCAAAATTCAGAGAAGTGCAAATTTCCAACGATGGCTTTGTTTTGGTTGTATCATTTTGCAAAGTATAATTCCACTTTTTAATAGATCCACCTTTAAATGTGAACTGAATCACATTTCTCCCACACCCGTAGCCTCAGTAGCATGAAAGAGTACAGTAACCTGTTTACACACCACATCTCTTCCCAGGTGTCAAGTCTGCAGAGCTGCTGCTTTAATTGCTGGTGGCCCATTGCACGAGGCTAGCAACACACACACACACACACCCCAGCAGCTGTGCAACCACAACTTCTATCAGCCTACATGGTGAAAGATGATGGGCGCTTCAGTCCAGCAACATCCAGAGGTCGACATTGCCCACCTTCATGAGGTTAAGCTGAGACAGCCTCCCAGCCTCCCCCAAGCTTGCATTGCATCACAAACCCCAAGAGCAAATCCGCAACATCCTCACAGCAACATTATGAAAGGAGAAACCGAGCACATTTAATCAAGGCCCAAACCCTCAAATCGGAACTGCATGTTAAGCCCTTCACAAAACTGCAGCTAAGAATGGCATCCAAGGGGCAAACTATTTACCTCCCCCACAACATGGGGAAAACTTTAATCCATGTTACAATTTACCCCCCCCCCCAATCCCATTTTTTTATTTTTATGTAAACAGATAAAAGTAAAATGTAACTGAATACAATAATAAATAATCAAATATTTCAGGCATTTCACTGGGAAGACTTTCAAAACAGAGCATCAAGTCTGAGAGCATTCAGTCACCTTCTGTTTTCCAACTTCACAAGGACACTAGAGAAAAAGGATAATATGCCTTGCACTGAAGGAGAAGAGTATCGGCAAAAAGCAAATTCCAAACTAGAAGAGTTAGAAATTCTGAAGTGTCACATAATGGGAAGGGGGGGGGCGGAAATCTGTTGGTGTTATTTTTATATATGTAACTAATAAAGTCAAAACCAATTACATTTCTAAATCCAACCTTTTTCCAAGAAGCTCAAGCTCAGAGAATGTGATTGCTTCAAGTTCTGAGCTTTGTGGCTGAGTGGGGATTTGAACCCAGGTCTCCCTAGTCCAGCAGAGGAAATACCGGCAAAAGGCCGGGGGGGGGGGTGACAGAAAAATGCACATTGTGTAGACATCATGACACAGGATAAATCATCCTGTGTGTTAAGAGGAAACACTAAGAAGAACTCGATAGAGTGAGGCATATTGGTAACCAGAGCGATTTTCATAGAACACCACAAGGCCTATGCATGTTTGCTCAGAAGTCCCACCATGTTCAATGGGGCCTATAATTTCTATCATCACTGCTGCATTCTGGACCGAAAGCAGAATCAGGCCCTGGACACCCTCCAAAGGCAGGCCCCACTGACCCTCTGCAGTCCAACTCTGCAGGTCTTATAAACCCAGCCTTCCACCAGCGCCATGCACAGCAAGGGCTGAACATCAGGCACGGGGCAACCTCAGGCTCTGAGGTGGAAATTCTCAGCCACAGGCACCAACCGGCCTGTGGCAAACTGGTCTTCCAAAGCCCACACCTCCATAGGCAGGATTCAACATTGCTACAATCTGCATGAGGGGGCTGGTTTGGGGTGGGGGGGGGGGTTTAGTGCACACTTTCTCACTGGGGGCACACAGAGCACATTGCCCAACCTCCCTTGACACATAAACACCAGAGGACCCATTTCCATGTCACAAATGCTGCCAGGAGGTATGGAGCACCAAGCACAATAATTTCATTAATGCAGCAATTCAAGTATTCTGGTCTGTGTCCCAATTTCAGTGTTTAAGGGCTGGATGAGGGAGGGGAACCCACCCTTCCCCCACCCCTCATCCAGTGCTAACATCTGAGAGAATTATCCAAGCAGAATAAAGGTGGGGGGGGTGAATAGAGAGAAGAAAACCAGGTTATAATTTGTCACGCTGTTTACCCCAAGAAAGATGAAGCGGAGAATTTTTAATTGAGTAGCTTCTCCCTCCAGACCTCATTATGGAGGGGAGGAAATAACTCGATCAAAAGCTTCAATTCAGTTGCCACACCGGAGGCATATATCCATATATATGGAAAACTCGGGGAAAGAGAGAAGGGGAGAAATATGCTGAATTTCCCTGGTTTTCCTTCTTCCATCTTTCCACCTTGACTAAAACAAATCTATTGCCAATCCATCAGCATTGCGCACCTGGGAGCAATATACAAGGTCAGAAAACACGTGTGATATCTGGACACATAGAAGGTCAGAATGTGGTCGGAAGAGGATTTGGAGGACTCTGTCCCATGCAGGTATCATTACTCAATTTTGGACTCTGGAGCAAACAATTGTCCAGCTCCCTCACGTTCCCCACATACCCTTCAGAGGGGAGTTGCCTGGCCTTCTGCCCTGACATCCAGTTTCATTTTACACCTGCCAATCCTGTGTATCAGGAATACAGTGCTGGAGACACAGATCCTGGGAGGGCAGATGTGTCAGTCCGGCTAAGCAAAAAATCATATGCATCTGAGCTCACCCTATGATCAATCTGCTAATCTTTCGGATGCCACAGGACTTCTGTCACAAGGATTAAATCACAGAACAGGTTTTTTTTAAAAAATAAAATAAAATCCATTGTTGAAAGATAGGTGACGGAGGGCACATCACAAGGAATGACAGTGAAGACAGGTTAACCCGGAACAAAGCAAAGAGACTTGGGGGTCTTAAAGGAAGGTTTTGCTCTCCTTGCCTCTTTTCTGGATGGAGACTGTTCTCCCTCTCCTCTACGAGGGAGATCAGTCAGTGTGGCTTGGCTAGCAAATCTCTCTCTCCCTCTCTGCAAATCCCACAATAGCAGAGAATAAAAAAGATGCCATGGTTGTGCCAGGAGGAGAAAATCTCCCTGCTTAGTCTCCATGTCTCCTTGCAAACCAGACATACACAACCCAAACCTCCCCTGCACACAGGCACAACTGTTCATTCCTCTGAGCCCCAAGCCATAGCAACAGATTGGCCAGCCCAGCCTAGTGGGTGGGTGGGGGGCATTGCCTTGCCCTCGTCACCCACATCTTAGCAGAAAATGCTAAAAACAAAACAAAACAAAAACAGACCAATGGCATTGGGACTGTGATACTTCTAAGTGCTCTGCCCCCCCCCAATAAATGTGTGCTTTTCAGTGGATGGGAGGAAAGAAGGAAAGTGGATAACATCTACCCCCCCCCATGCCCCTGCAGTACACACTTGCACGGTTTCTCGTGCACTTTGCTCTATCTGCCCCCAAATCACCTGCACTGCTTTAAAATAAATAACAACAACAACAACAACAACAACAACAACAGCAATAAATACCTAGTGAGATAAGGCTATATGACTTCCAACACACAAGTCCACACTCTCCTCCCAGTAGGGAAGGGAACTGTGGGTGGATGGGTTTCTTTGGGGGGGGGGGATGTGCAGAGATGGAAAGAGAGGAGCCAGGAAGGGTGGCAAATAGGAAGGTAAACAGCATCCTGCATTGCACTGCCAAAAGTTGAGCGGGGGAGGGGTATGAAGAGGGGGGGTACAGGTGTGTCCTCCGAGGGCATTACCCCCCCCCAAAAAAAAAATGCAGAGAGGGAAGGAGGAGCAGTATTCCTTGGACCTCATCGTCCCACCCTGTGCAAAAAGAGTGTGTCTGCATCTCTCCCCCCCCCCATCCAAAAAGCGTAGCCTGCAAGGCTCGGGGTTTCTGCGCCCCTAGCTATGGCTCGATCTCCCCCTCCCCTTACTTTCGAGAATAAAGGAGCCCCCAGGAGCGGGTGGCATCCATGCAGAAAACACCCACCTCTGTTCAGGATGCCCAGGAGAGCTGGGAGCTTCAAAGCCCTTTGCGCCCATCCCCATCCCCTTGAGGGCTGGGGCTTTGTCTCGCTCGCCCGCCCGCCCGCCCTGGTGGGCACAGCCCAGCCTTGCGCGCGCCCCTTCCTTACCTGGCCAGAGCAAGGCGGAGATGATTTGTCCTCCCCCGAGGAAGGAGCTGGACTCCTTGCAGGCGGCCTGAGGAAGACCAGGAGGAGGAGGAGGAGGAGGAAGGGGGGAGAGTCTGGAGGAGGAGGAGGAGGAGGAGGAGGAGGAGGGGAGCAGCAGCAGCAGCATCCGCAGCATCCGCAGCTGCAACGGCTCTTTTGTACGGCTTCTTCTCCTGCTTCACAGCCACACACGGAGACTACTAATTAACCCGGGAAGCTGAGTGCGCCGAGCGCGCCCGGGAACCTGCATGGAGCCGCGCGCCTCCAGTCTGCAGCCCGAAGAGGCGCGCGGCAGCGGGGCTGGCAGGGAGCGGCCGCCTCGCAGCCCTCCGGGGCTTCCCAACGAGGCCAAGCCGGGCGCGGGGCTTCGGGAGAAGCTGGCTGGGGGCGCGTGCGTGCGGGGGGGGGTTTCCAAGGTAGACTGCTCCTGCACGGGGAGGCTTCGCTGAAGCAGTCCTTGCGGAGCTTCTGGAAACTGGCTTGGCGCGGAGGTAGTTGCAAGCTGGGGTTCGAGGGTAGACTGCCCCTGTATGGAAGGTTCTGCCAAAGTAGTCCCTACAGTGCTGCTGGAAGCTTGCTTGGTGCAGATATGGTTGCAAGCCAGTATTCAAATGTAGACTGCCTTTGTGTAGGGAGGTTCCGCTGAAATAGCCTTTGTGATGCTTCTACATTCCCGCTAGTGCAGGCATGGTTGTTGTAGCTAGGATTCAAGGGCAGACCGCCCCTGTATAGGGAGTTTTTACATTTTACTTAAATATTTATTGGGTTTCCTTGTGGTTATGTTGAGTTGTTGCTGGTGTTATTATTAGAAAAAGAGTGTCCCTGTTTTAGGTGGCCAGGTTCATCAATGATGGGGGCAGGGGCAGGATTCTCTGTGCCTCCATACAAGAGCAACTTTGATCACCTCCGTGCATCCATGCATGCATCTCGCTTCCAAGATCTGGCTGCATGTGACCTCCCCTTGACAGTGCAAGAATTCAATTTCATGACAATTCTGCATAATTAAAAACCAACATGAGGCTGTTGGGAAACCAGGACTGTAGCAGAGCACACCATATAGATAATAATGTTCTAATGCATCTGGGAAAGTCTATGCAAAATACTTTGAAACCCTGTGATATTACAATTTATATTTCCCCCTTTTTCAGATAGAAGAAACCTGAGGTGCAGAGACAGTGGTTCTCATACTTAATCCATTCCAGAAGTCCATTCCAAAACCAAAGCATTCCAAAACCAAGGCACACTTTCCCATAGAAAGTAATGCAAAACAGATTAATCTGTTCCAGACTTTTAAAAACAACCCCTAAAACAGCAATTTAACATGAATTTTACTATCTAACGAGACCATTGATCCATAAAATGAAAGCAATAATCAATGTACTGTACTATAAAATAAATAAGACAGTATTGTAGATGATAAAAATTATCATCCACAAAGTCACAAAAACAAATTAACCCAAAAAGCCTCAAAAACAAAAATGCAAAATAAATAGCAAAAGCACCAAACTTAGTCTGTTCTGGAAGTCCGTTTGACTTCCGAAATGTTTGAAAACCAAGGTGCAGCTTCTGATTGGTGCAGGCGCCCGGAAACAATAGCCAACAGCCACATCGGATGTTCGGCTTACGAAAAACGTTCAAAAACCAGAACACACACTTCCAGGTTTTCGGTGTTTGGGAACCAAAGCATTTGAGAACCCAAAGTACCACTGTAATATCTAGCAGAACTAGATGGTTTGAACCCAGGACTCCTGTGTTGTGTCCATAACATTGGAAACTGCCCTTTGCTGGGTCCTTCTGGTCCAGCATTGTCTCCTCTGGCAAGCACATTCTTTCCCTCAAATAATTCTGGGCGCTGTAGTTTACCCGTCATAGAGTCAGAATTCTCAGCAATGCCCAGAATTCTGTTAGGGGAAAATGTGCTTCCGATGCACATTAATGGTGTAGTGTGTATGCAGCCGAAGATCTACCCTGGGGCCCTCTGCACGAAAAGCAGATGCTTTGCTGCTGAGCTACAGCCCTTCCCTGCAGATGATGAAACTATTAATCCTGCTCCTTGCAAAAGTGTTTTGTTTTTATTACCCTTATTTGCCTCATGCTATGGGAATGGCTTTGTGTAGGGTTAAGCAAAGAGATGCAACTGACTCTCTAGTTCTTTAATTAGTGTGGATGATGGATGATGAAACAAAGGACCAACCTTTCAGCACACTTTGGTTAGGGATATGGATGGGACAACTGAAGATGGTTTGAATAAAGAGTAGATTCTATATTTATTGTTAATTGCCATGATGGTTATTGCAAAAAAATGGAAATATTTAGAAGGATTAAATAAGGATTTATTATTTTATAGTGAAAACTGGTCTACTATAGCCACTGTTGAAAAATTAACTCAAAAATGAAAGTATGCTAGAGGGCAAATGTAAAAAAGATTCTTTTTCATCTGCTTGGCAAATTATTTCATATATTATTGATGATAACAATGTTCAAAGGACTCCTGTGAAATATGAATTAGAGCCATCCTCTAATTCCTGGATCCAGTGCAGATTTAATTCCTGGAAAAGCCAGGCTAGTTTCCTGTTGAGGTAATGGCCAGCATGGGCCATTAAGGTAACAAAGGCAGTGCCTCTGTAAATGTGTAAATAAACTATATATCATAAAAACACCACAGTCTGCTGTACCTCATTCTGAAGGAAACCGAACCCTGGGGAACCTCCTGGAACCCCTGGAATCTCACACTTCTTGGAGATTTGGATGGCAGGCAAAAATATTGTAGAGTTGGAAAAGTTTCAGAAAAGGGCAACCAAAGTTTTCAAGGGGACAGAGTGACTTCCCTATGAAGAAAGGTTGCAGCATTTGGGACTTCTTGGTTTGGAGAAAAGGTGTGTAAGAGATGGCATGGTGGGAGTTTATAAAATTGTTCATGGCATGGAGAAAGTGGATAGAGAAATTATTTTCTCCCTCTCTCATAACACTAGAACTTGTGGACATCAAATGAAGCTGAATGAAGAAAGGTTCAGCACAGATCAAAGGAAGTCCTTCAAGCAGCACAGAGTTGACCTATGGAATTTGCTCCCCCAGGAGGCTGTGACGCCCACCAACCTGGATGGCTTTAGAGAGGTTTTGCCAGTTGTGGAGGAGAGAGTGACCCATAGCTGCTAGGTCCTGTGTGAGTGCCTGGAGGCCGTTGGAGGATGGATGGCAGTTAACAGATTAAGGTTGAATCCTGACAAGACAGAAGTACTGTTTTTGGGGGACAGGGGGCGGGCAGGTGTGGAGGACTCCCTGGTCCTGAATGGGGTAACTGTGCCCCTGAAGGACCAGGTGTGCAGCCTGGGAGTCATTTTGGACTCACAGCTGTCCATGGAGGCGCAGGTTAATTCTGTGTCCAGGGCAGCTGTCTACCAGCTCCATCTGGTAGCAGGCTGAGACCCTACCTGTGCTCACCAGAGTGGTGCACTCTGCTCCCGCTTGGACTACTGCAATGCGCTCTATGTGGGCTACCTTTGAAGGTGACCCGGAAACTGCAATTAATCCAGAATGCGGCAGCTAGACTGGTGACTGGGAGTGGCTGCCCCTACGTTGAGCCAATTCAAAGTGTTGGTGCTGACCTTTAAAGCCCTAAACAGCCTCAGCCCAGTATACCTGAAGGAGCGTCTCCACCCCCATCATTCAGCCCGGACACTGAGATCCAGCGCCGAGGGCCTTCTGTTCCCTCACTGCGAGAAGCAAAACTACAGGGAACCAGGCAGAGGGCCTTCTCGGTAGTGGCGCCCGCCCTGTGGAACGCCCTCCCATCACAGGTCAAGGAAATAAACAACTACCTGACATTCAGAAAAAACCTGAAGGCAGCCCTTTTTAGGGAAGTTTTTAATGTTTGATATTTTTGTATTTGATTTCTGTTGGACCGCCCAGAGTGGCTGGGGAAATCCAGCAGTGGGCACATAATAAATATTATTATTATTATAAATGTGCCATAGCAGTGCACATCCTGCCATTTCACTGGAACGTGGCCTAAGGTATGTTCTGAACCACTGTTATAGTCTACTATATTTTTAAAGCAAAAGGACAACCCACAGCTTGATTTTTTAAAAAGCAGTGGATGGAAGCTGTTTCAGGGTATGCTGAATACAGCCTCCATATGCCAGGCAGGACAGGGCCTTCAGTGGTGGGAAATAAATTGGTGGAGACTCTTAGGAGAGCGCATGGTACAGATCTCTTCACCTGCAAAACATTAGAAAGCATAGCATTGAGAGTCTTTCAATATTCTTGCTCATGGGCTTTTTCACTGGATTCTCTCACCCTGCCCTTTAGTGGTTTGTCCTCTTTAGGAGGCCATCAGTTTCCTTTGGATATATGTAAAATGACGTTACAGATGGAAAAGCAGATAGACCAGCACTCCAGTTAAGTAGAGCAGTTACTTGCGTCCGTTTCTGAAATCAGGCCTTAATGAAGTCTCTTACAACTTGGGGGTATTACACATTCAACTATACATTAGACATTGCCGGGTGATGAATTATTCAGTTTTGACTGAAGGTAAAATTATAGCAGAAATCAAAGTTTGCTTTCTCTCTGTGTCTGCTCCGGAAAGTGCTATATAAAATGTGTGAGTTTAATGTGCTCTTAATTAGGGGTGCTATTAAGAAGGTGTTTTATGCTCCCCTTAAGGAAAAGCATAAAAACATAAAAACAGAGGAAGAATTGGAATATTTTACCATAAACCTGATAGTTCATTAAAAGGCAGATGACAAGGGAAGAACATACTGAAGCAGGAAATGCCATGCTCAGCCACTAGGGGCCATGTTGGGGGAATGGGGATTTTGTGGGGCAATTTTTAATTTCTCTGTGATTGGGCAAGCTATTTATTTTTAAACCATTTATTAAAACAAACAAAAACCTGCCCCTCCCCCAAAACAGTGGGTGATGGGTGGGAAATGCAACACAGCAACATAGTCATAACATATAAGGCACAGCTGTTAACTGTTGCATAAATAGGTTCTTAGAAGAAGAAGAGGAGGAGGAGGAGGAGTTTGGAATTGCTATCCCGCTTTATCACTACCCGAAGGAGTCTCAAAGTGGCTAACAATCTCCTTTCCCTTCCTCCCCCACAACAAACACTCTGTGAGGTGAGTGGGGCTGAGAGACTTCAGAGAAGTGTGACTAGCCCAAGGTCACCCAGCAGCTGCATGTGGAGGAGCGGAGACACAAACCCGGTTCACCAGATTGCGAGTCTACTGCTCTTAACCACTACACCATGCTGGCTCACTAGCTGTGTGCAGAAGGGAGGAGGTGTGAGACAGAAGGTGAAATTGAGGCTGCCCCTACCATGAGGCGGGAGGAGGCATCTGCCATAGGCAGTAGATGCTGAGCAGGGATGCCAACTTGAATAAAATATTGGGGGGGGGGACACACCAGGTAAGCCCCACCTCACAAAATTGATAACATGACAGGACAAACATATAGCATTTGAATGGCAATACGTATCAACTTTGGGGGGCCTGGCCCCCTCAAATATTTTATTGGGAGGGGGGTGAAGGGACTTTGGCCCCTAGGAGTTGACTCCTCTGATGCTGAGGGTGGGCAGCCGCAGTGAGGTGTCGGAGAATGGAGTTGTGTTCCCAGCTGCCCTCAGATCCGCGGGCAATTCCGTGCGCTGCTCTGGTTCCGGTGTTCTGTTGCGCCAGAAGTGGCTTTGTCATGCTGGCCACATGACCCGGAAAAACTGTCGGCAAACGCCGGCTCCCTTGGCCTATAAAGCGAGATGAGCGCCGCAACCCCAGAGTTGTATGGGACCGGACTTAACTGTCAGGGGTCCTTTACCTTTACCTTTAAGTCATCTAACCAAGAAGCATTGTGGTGGTGGATCTGTTAGCATATGCTGCGATTGGCTGTGTGGGTCTTGGTAAGTTTTTTCTCAGTGTGGTTTAGGCCTAGTTGAGTGTCTCTCTGCTATGTACAAGGCCTGCAGTAAGAAAGACAAAACTTTTCTTTGATTCTATTCTCTGTTTGTTTTCCCTCAAATTATACACTGTTCTTCAGTTTTCCTTAGTCTAGAGAGAGCAAATAAATCAGGATTATCAGGATTTATTTGCTCTCTCTAGACTCCATCTGCATTATTTAAATTGCTCCCTCTTCAAAACCAACTTCTCCTGTCCCGGGTATTGCTGTAACTGCTCTTCAGCTTGTATATGGCAGTCACCTACCACACCTATCAGGCCAGTGTGACAGTTTTTGTGCTCCTTCTTGTCAGTGACAAACCAATGTTCAGCAATATTGTGTGGTATAATCCTTCTCAGATTGTATCCACTGTTTCACTAAACTAAAATTGTAATCTTATTCCCAGTTACCTGGAGATAAGCCTCATTGAAAGTGACAAACATGCATAGGATTCATGGAATTGTAGAATTGGAAGGCACACCAAGGGTCATCTAGTCCAACCCCCTACAATGAAGGAATCTCAGCTAAAGCAACTCTGACAGATGGCCATCCAACCTCTGCTTAAAAAACTTCCAAGGAAGGAGAGTCCACCAACTCCCAAAGGAGACTGTTCCATTGCCCAACAGCTCTTACTGTCAGAAAGTTCTTCCTGATGTTTAGTCGGAATCTCCTTTCTTATAAGTTGAAGCCATTGGTTTGGATCCTACCCTCCAGAGCAGGAGAAAACAAGCTTGCTCCATCTTCCATGTGACAGCCCTTGAGATATGTGAAGAGGCTATCATATCTCCTCACAGTCTCCTCTTTTCCAGGCTAAACATACCCAGCTCCTTCAACAGTTCCTCATAAGACATGACTTCCAGACCCTGCCTTGATCATCTTGGTCTCCCTCCTCTGCACACATTCCAGCTTGTCAACATCCTTCTTAAATTGTGGTGCCCAGTGTTGTGTCGTGGGTTCTGATAGCAAGAAGTCCAGCAATACTTCGTAGTGAAAACAGCTCTTTATTGTAAGGGATCAGACAAGACTGGGGATAGGGGGTAGGGAAAGCTCTATTTATAGACACATTGGGACTGAGGGAAAAGATACATTTTAGCGGGAACCAATAATATTCAAACTTTCCGGCGGGACCCAATCAGGCTGTGGATTGTGATAGAACACTTCAAATTGACCAATAACAATACTTTACCCTGCTGCCAGAATATCTTATTTAATACACAACACTCCCCCGCACCTAGTTGAGACTATACACGTAATCTTTCAAGTATTGCGGAGGTCTTCGAGTCCTACCGGATCGCCTAACCCCCGGTGTGTCACTCCTTGGACTATCCGTGGTCAGACTTCTCTCTCCAATAACCTCGGGTACCTCAGCTGGAGCTGTGTCACTAGCTGACTCTCTAGGCTGACTAGTTGTTTCCGGGTTAGGTTCATCAGTGGTGATCTCGGTTTCCTGACTCTCGGAGCCCTCCACCCCCTGTGGCCCGGAGTCATCCTGACTAGACTGCTGCGATTCACCGGACGCCGGCAGAGTTGTGCGCGGCTCCTCCCCCCTCGGGCTTACCCTGCTTGGGAACCGGCGCCTTAGCTGGTCAATGTGGCGGCGCATTACTCTGCCATCCTCTAACGTCACAAAATATGACACTGGCCCACTGGGTCGGGTGACCACCCCCGGCACCCATGCGGGTCCCCTTGCATAGTTCCGGACCCAAACCAAATCCTCTGTTGTCAGGTATCGGGTTCTGTCACCCTCGGCAGCCGGTGGTTCTCTTGTATCGCGGCCCGGCACCTTGTCAGGGTGGACATAGTCTAGGATTGTGGCTAACCTCCTTCCCATTAATAATTCAGCTGGGGACTTGCCTGTGGATGCACACGGCGTTGTGTGCTGCAGGAACAACATCCTTGCAATGCGAGCAGACCAATCCCCTTCCAAGAGGCGCGCTATTGCACCCTTGGCTGTGCGCACCATCCGTTCGGCTTGTCCGTTCGAGGATGGATGAAAGGGAGCAGAAGTGACCCCTCTAATGAAATTATCGGCCAGGAATGCCCTGAACTCTTGGGACACAAAAGCCGCCCCGTTGTCTGATACTATGGTCTCGGGTAACCCATGCGTTGCAAACAAAATGCGAAGGGCCCTGATTACAGCAGCTGAGGACATGTTTGGAACAATTGAGACCTCCAGCCATTTCGAGTAGGCGTCTACTACAATTAAGAACACCTTTCCCTGAAACGGCCCTGCAAAATCTACATGGAGCCGGCTCCACGGGTTCTTAGCCCGCTCCCACCAATGCACTGGTGCCCTGGGCATTTCTGGGTGCACCTCCTGGCACGCTCGACAGGTGCGCACCCATTGTTCAATGTCCTTGTCCATGCCAGGCCACCACACATAGCACCTGGCTAAAGATTTCATCCGAACCATGCCCGGATGACCCATGTGTAATGTGTCCAACACCTCATTCTGTAGAGACCTTGGAATAACCACCCTATCGCCCCACAATATGCAACCCTTATGGAGGGACAGCTCATTTTGTCTTGCCATGAAAGGTCTAAATTTCTCTTCCTGAGTCCCACTTGGCCATCCCCTCCCCACCCACACAAGGACACGGGCGAGGACGGGGTCCCTTTTAGTTCTTGCGGCGATGTCGACGGCCGTCACGGGTGGTCCGGGAAGTGTCTCCATCATCATGACGTGCTCGGCCGGGGCTGGGTCGTCGTCGGCTGCTCCAGGTAGTGGTAGACGACTCAGCGCGTCCGCATGGCACAACAGCTTACCCTTCACATGACACAGTTCGTATTGAAATCCATTCAAAAAGATGGACCATCGGAGCATGCGTGGGGACAAGATTTGAGGCGTTTGTTTATGTGGGCTGAACAAACCCAGCAAAGGCTTGTGGTCCGTTTGAATTGTGAAAGGGCGGCCGTACACGTAGTCATGGAACTTCTTGATTCCTGTGACTATAGCCAGTGCCTCCTTATCAATCTGGGCATAGTTCCGCTCTGTGGGGCTCAAGGTTCTGGAATAGAATGAGATTGGACGCTCCGACCCATCCGCCTCCCGGTGACTCAAGACAGCCCCCACGCCATATTGTGAGGCATCACACGCCAGCACCAGTGGTTTAGCAGCATCATAGTGGGCAAGTGTACTTTCCTTTGACAGCACGCCCCGCAGCGTTTCAAAAGCTCTCTGTTGCGGTTGCCCCCAACGCCATGCACACTTCTTTTGGAGTAGCCGATGCAGTGGTTCGGCTATCGATGCCTTGTGTGGCACAAAGGCGTGATAGAAATTGACGAGGCCCAAGAAGGACTGCAGCTCAGCCTTGTTACTAGGTGTCGGTGCTGCGGCGATAGCCTTAACCTTGTCTTCCATGGGGTGGATGCCAGCAGCATCAATTCTGTACCCTAAGAAGTTCACAGCTGCTACCCCAAAACTACATTTCTCTTTCTTTAGTTTCAACCCCGCATCCCGGAATTTGCATAGGACTGTCTGGATGCGTCCCAGTAGTTCTTGAGCATCCTTGCCCGCAATTAACACATCATCAAAATACGGCAGGACACCTGGCAGGCCCCGTAACAGGCGCTCCATAAGACTTTGAAATATGCCAGGTGCCACGCAGACTCCAAACTGCAGCCTATTCACCTTAAAGGCGCCCTTGTGCGTTACAATTGTCTGGATTTCAGCGGACGCTGGAGTCACTGGAAGCTGCTGGTATGCCTGTGCCAAGTCAATCTTTGCAAACACCTTGCCCCCAGCCAGCTTCGCTAATAGTTGGGACACTACTGGAATTGGATACGAGTTGCCCCTGATGGCCTTATTAATCGTACATTTGTAATCCGCACAAATTCGTATTTCCCCATTAGCCTTCAGGGGTGTGACAATGGGTGTTTCCCATTTAGCAGAGTCCACTGGTGAAAGCACCCCTTGCTGTATTAGCTTCTCCAATTCAGCCTCTATTTTAGGCTGTAGCGCAAATGGAACCCGCCTGGGTTTGAGGCGCATTGGCGCAACCCCCGGGTCCAGTTCTAAGTCAATTGGAGGCCCCTTATAACATCCTAACTCTCCATTAAATAGCTCCCCAAATTCCGTGTACAGGGTGTTAAATGTCTCCGAAGCTATCTGGACCGTGTTGAGCCCTGAGATTCCCAACCCTAAGGCCGGGAACCAGTCCGTGCCCAGCAGGCTAGTGCGCTTCCCTTTTGCGATCACAAGCTTTAATACGGCCTCCCTCTCGCGGAACTGTACGTTCACTGCGCACATTCCCAAAATGTCTATGCGGCCAGCGGAATAGGATTGCAGAGTAGCCGGGAAGGGCTCCAATCTCGGAAGCTTACCTCTAGGAAATAACGATCTGGCCGTGTCCTCCGATACGATGGAGAATCCGGATCCGGAGTCCACCTCCATGTTACACGGCTTCCCTTCGATTAGGACCCGCACAGCTGGTTTCCCTTGGGCTGGAAATGGCACAGTTCTGCCCTCGATTTGCGTGAGGTAGTTGCAATCGTCGAGTTGGTGCGTCGCTGTGGATGTCCTCTGACCTCTTGATTTCGCGGACCCCGACGTGCCACTCGACTTGCAGACCCTGGCTATGTGCCCCGTTTTCCCACAAGCATGACACGTAGCTTCTCGGAACCGGCACTTCCTCCTCTCATGTGATCCGCCGCAGCCAGGGCAGACCCCCTGCCGACCTTTATTTGCTGTGCTCTCCTGTCGCACCATCTCTATTCCCCGCACAGGGCGTTGGTTGGGGCTGACATCCTGGTCGTCCACGGTGTGGGTTGACGCTCCAGCTCTCTTTTCGGCTCGCTGGTCCGGGTCTTGCTCCTCTCTCTCAGCGCTTTCTGTCGCAATGGCCTCACGGAACGCTGTCGACAGATCCATATCTTGTTTTGCCGCAATCCGCCTGCGGCCCTTGCTGCTGCGAAGGCCGCACACAAACCGATCCAGCAGGGCCTCCTCCAAGTTGGCGAATTTGCAGTGTCTCGCCAGCTTCCTTAATTCGATGAGGAAAACTGCTACCGACTCTCCAGGTCGTTGTTGCCTCTTATGGAATTCGATGCGCCATGTCATCTTCGATGCTGTCGGATTAAGGTGATTTGAGAGGTGTTCCGTAATGCTTGCGAACGACGCCTCCCGCAGTGTTGTGGGGGCCAGAATTGCCCGGGCCAACTCAAAGGTCTCTGCCCCGCAGCAACTCAGGAACAACGCCTTTTTCCTTTCCTCGTCAGTGACCCCTTTTGCTGCCACGCTGAATTCAAAGCGCTCGAGGTAAGCATCCCAGGCCTCAGTTGCTCCGGGATGAAATGGTTCCATGAACCGTGACGCAGCCATCTTAGTGGACTGATCTGTCCTGTCAGTCACAGGGAGTCTTGTCGCCAGAATCAGGTCGCTAGGGTCAGCAGCCCTCAGCCGGCCTAATTCGATCCCATCCTCGTCGCCAGTATGTTGTGTCGTGGGTTCTGATAGCAAGAAGTCCAGCAATACTTCGTAGTGAAAACAGCTCTTTATTGTAAGGGATCAGACAAGACTGGGGATAGGGGGTAGGGAAAGCTCTATTTATAGACACATTGGGACTGAGGGAAAAGATACATTTTAGCGGGAACCAATAATATTCAAACTTTCCGGCGGGACCCAATCAGGCTGTGGATTGTGATAGAACACTTCAAATTGACCAATAACAATACTTTACCCTGCTGCCAGAATATCTTATTTAATACACAACACCCAGAATTGGACACAGTATTCCAGCTGTGGTGTGACTAAGGCAGAAGAGAGTGTTACTATTACTTCCCTTGATCTGGACACTAGACTTCTCTTGATGCAGCCTTGAATAGCATTAGCTTTCCCCCCCCACCCCCACTGCATCACACTGTGGACTGGTGTCAAGCTTCTGGTGGTCTACTAAAACCCCTAGATCAGGGGTTAGCAACCTTTTTCAGCTGTGGGCTGCTCCACAGACCTTGTGGGGGGCCGGACTATAATATTTTTTGGGGTGGTGGTGGTGAATGAATTCGTATGCCCCACAAATATCCCAGAGATGCATTTTAAATAAAAGTGCACATTTTAAATAAAAGCATGTTAGAAGCAAATTTGAGCCAGAATTACTATATGAAGATAAAGAGGGAAGAATTGTTATAATTAGAATAATACTAGAAGGGGAACATATTGTAATAGCTGGAGTTTATGGCCCAAATAGGAGAAAGGCAGAATTCTATACTAAGTTAAGATTACTATTAATGGAATACACAGATAAAAGAGTTGTTGTAATAGGATATTTAAATGGAGTGATGGAACCAGAGCTGGATAGATCACAGAGAGGAAATGAGGAAAATGAAAGATTACCAAAAAGCTTTTCGGATATGGTAAAAAAAAATCATCGTATAGATGTGTGGCGGCATAAACACCCTATTGGAAAAGAGTTCACTTATTTTTCCCAACCCAATCAATCATATAGTAGAATAGCTGGGGGTATGGATAAGTAAAAATTTGGTAATTAATGGTGTGGAGGACTCCCTGGTCCTGAATGGGGTAACTGTGCCCCTGAAGGACCAGGTGCGCAGCCTGGGAGTCATTTTGGACTCACAGCTGTCCATGGAGGCGCAGATCAGTTCTGTATCCAGGGCAGCTGTCTATCAGCTCCATCTGGTACGCAGGCTGAGACCCTACCTGCCTGCAGACTGTCTCGCCAGAGTGGTGCATGCTCTGGTTATCTCCTGCTTGGACTACTGCAATGCGCTCTATGTGGGGCTACCTTTGAAGGTGACCCGGAAACTACAACTAATCCAGAATGCAGCAGCTACACTGGTGACTGGAAGCGGCCGCCAAGACCATATAACACCTGTCCTGAAAGACCTACATTGGTTCCCAGTATGTTTCCGAGCACAATTCAAAGTGTTGGTGTTGACCTTTAAAGCCCTAAATGGCCTCGGCCCAGTATACCTGAAGGAGCGTCTCCACCCCCATCGTTCAGCCCAGACACTGAGGTCCAGCTCCGAGGGCCTTCTGGCGGTTCCCTCACTGAGAAGCAAAGCTACAGGGAACCAGGCAGAGGGCCTTCTCGGTAGTGGCGCCCACCCTGTGGAACACCCTCCCATCAGATGTCAAAGAGATAAACAACTACCTGACATTTAGAAAACATCTGAAGGCAGCCCTGTTTAGGGAAGTTTTTAATGTGTGACATTTTAATGTATTTTAATCTTTGTTGGAAGCTGCCCAGAGTGGCTGGGGAAACCCAGCCGGATGGGCAAGGTACAAATAATAAATTATTATAATTAATATTATTATTATTACTCATGTAAAAACACGCTGATTCCCGGACCGTCGGATTGAGAAGGCGATTGGGCCACATCCAGCCCCCGGGCTTTAGGTTGCCTACCCCTGCCGTAGATGCTTTTCACATGTACTGCTAGTAAGCCAGGTGTCTCCCATCCTATATTTGTGGATCTGGTTCTTCCTGCCTAAGTGCAGAACCTGACATTTGTCCCCATTGAAACTCATTTTGTTAGTTTGGGCTGCCAATTAAAGCTGATTTAGTTTTAGAAAGAAATAGGTAGAGAAACAAAAATGATGTTTTATTATGCACCATCAGTAATAATTCAAAATAATACATGCATACAAACTACTATAAATTATGCAGGTGACACTGGTGATCAAATGACAGCAAATATTGGTAATCAAAAGGTGCCCAAATTCTCATGGGGGTGGGGGGAGTGAAGAGTTGCTTAGCAATCATGGGGACCCAGACAAGACCATAAGCATCTTATGATTGAGTGAACCAATCAATGGAGTAGTCAATGAGTCTTTAGACTGATGAACACAGAGAATATGTTGATACCTTGCTGGCTGTTTTCTTAAGGGAATACTGAAGGAATTACTGGAAGGGGGGGGGAACAGACACCTCGCCTTGCCTCACTTGTCACTTACAAATGTAGAGCAGGATGATGGCAGATGACCTAGAAATCTACCAAATGGATGCAAAATTATGCCCAAAGGGAGAGTGTGCGTAAAATGCACCCAGCTTACAGTTGCAATATACAGTTCAAAGGAATCCTAAGCCATCCCAAATAAAATTTATCTTGGTGATGTTCATGTGACCAAAAGGTGTCTTCCCAAATTAAGACTGGTGTTTCAAGATTTAAATTTTCATTCTTAAGGCAAATCACATTATTATTAATGCTTTTCAGTCAGGGGGGAAAATCCTCAATAACAAGTTAATCAGGAATAGTAATTTTAAAACACAGAAAATGTGCCTCATCTCCTCCCTTAGTATAGGCATAAATGTCTTCTTATCACAGTTAGGATCTTCTTATCACACTCAGGCTTGCTCAAGTTCCACTAGGACTCCGTTGCAGTCCTTAGGGTGGAGGAAAACCACCAGTTTCCCATGGGCCCCAATTCTGGGCTCTTCGCTCAAAACACGGATCTTCTTCTCCTTCAGTTCAGCTATGGCATCTGTTATACTGTTCACCTTTAAAAGAAAAGAACACTTTTGTCTAAGTAGGATTTGGTGGAAACGATACTGAATCGCAACGTTAAAAAAAGAAGTGGATGAAGATCGCAAGAGATGCAGAGGCTGGAAAACAGGTTTGTGCTTTAAAAACTAACAAGCCAAGGACAGCCTGGCTGCTGCTGTAGCAAACCAAAGGCGTGTGTAGGCCGTGGTTTCCCCACAGCGAGTGGAAAACCAGACGCAGGACATGAGGACAATAGCCCCTCCTGCCTGTGACCTCCAGCAACTGCCATTCAGAGAAGCCTGATCAGGGTCTATAGAGCCACTGACAGCCTTGTCCTCCTCCCAGAATTTGTCTAATCCCCTTTTAAAGCCATACAAGCTGTGATAAAAAAAAAAAAATCCCATAGCTTAACCATGTGCTTTTAAAGAAGTGCTTCCTTTCGTCTGTCCTAAAATCTTTCTTAGTTCAGATTTGTTGGATGACCTCAGTGGGTTCTTGTGGGAATACGTTTTAAGGTGCTCCTGCACCTGTCTGATTTAAGGTAACCTTCCGCGCATCACATGGAAGGCAAGGAGATCCGGCACAGGTTTGCTGCCTGGATCCCTCCGCGCTGGAAGCAAAGCACGCTAATTTCTTAGGATTCTCAGAATTTCAAATACACTGCCTTACTATGAAATAAAGCACCCAGGTTTTTCAGTGTGATTTAAAAAAAAACAATTTTCAAACAAAAAGAAAGCAGAGTAGATAGATAGATGTTTATTTACAGCCATAGACCATACAAAAGCAGAGTGGAAATACCTCAATGCAGATATGGTGCATTCCTCCCTCCTTGTTTTTCTTCAGGAAACCAGCGATTGGGCTTTTCTCCCCTAGTGGGTGCAGAAGCTCCAACTTTGTGTTGCCCAGGTCCACGAATACTGTGTAGACGCCGTGTTCAGGAAGGGGTACCATTTTGCTCACCTGAGCACCCAACACATCCCTGTACAAAGAGGTGGCTTTTTCTAAATTGGGCACTGCGATAGCCACATGGTTCAGTCGACCCAGCTTCCACAGAGACTTCTGAGCCAAGGAAGCAGCACCTGCCAACGTCCGCACTGTTGGAGCAGCTCTTTTTCTCAACCAATTGAGAAGCCCTGAAAAGAAGAGCAAGAGAGAAAGGCTGAGAAAGGAACCACTTCTAATCACTTTGCATTAAGCAACAAAACCAATGCATACCTTTCTCTCTTTTCCAGGCCATCTCCCGCATGTCATTACATTAAGAGGTTGTGTTGTAATCAGGTACCACACAACACAAAATGGAAATAAGAAATCAGCAGAGGCTGAAGGGTCTCCCTGACATTAGTCCAGTAGACTTTCAGCCTTAATTCCCCTTGGCCAGAGAAAGCTGGCGCAGTGGGGTGGACAGAGTACAGCAGGGCTGGGGAACCCAGAGGTCTTTGGGCTCCAACTCCCATCAGCCCCAGCCAGCAGGGCCAACAGACAGGGATGATGGGAGTTGGAGTCCAGCAATATCCTTCTTGTAAGGATTATAGCCAGATAACGCATCTGAAGTGCTTTGAATGTTCAAAGTATTAGATGTTAGGAAGTCTTATTATTATTCAATACGGGAAAGGTATTTACCTTTAGTATTAATAGACACTGGAAATACATTTACCATCATTTTCAGGGTTTGTTATGCTGAAGGAACTGCTTGCACAACTGTGACGTCAAGCAGGTTTGAAGCAGTTTCCTCCAAATATTTAGCAACTCCTTGCACCCAAGTTTGAGATTCCCAGGTGCCATATATCAGTCTACAGTTTTATGGGAGAAAACCTTTGGCATTTATCCTCCCAGCTGTTAAGCACACTGCAAAATGTCTTACATTGTCACTTTCGCTAATGTGTTAAAATGTGAATATGAACAGGCTTCTGCATTTTTCCATCCCCAAATTTAGTCTATCACACTTCCTAAACGCTCTTATTTCTGGAAACCACTGCAGGCAGTGCAGCATGCCTGCTTCATGCTGAGCTGTGGGGAAATGCCAAGGGGCAGAGTTTTGGTTCAACTTTCCAAGAACTACTGGATCGGTGTGGCATTCAGACTAATACAACTCGATGTTACTCTCCCTTCAGACTGACACCATACATTCAGAGCAGCATCGTTCCACTTCAAACAGTAATGGCTCCCTCCCCAAAGATTCCTGGCTGCTGTAGTTTGTTGTTGTTGAGAGTTGTTAGGGAACTCCAATACCCCTCACAGACCCACAGTTTGCAGTGTGGTTTTAACAGCCAATCCCTCTTGCCAGGGCATGTCCCCAAGGAAGGAAAATTAAACTTATGGAATCCACAGCTACAAGAGGTTGTGATGGCTGGTGCTTCTACAAGGGGATTAGACCAGTTTATGTGATGATGGCAGCAATACCCTGGTCCCAAACCAAGGCTCTGTACCTACAAGTACCTACAAGTTAACTTGTTGTCTGGATGTGACAATCAGAATGGGCATATTCTTCATGTTGGATAAGAGCTCTATTCCATTAAAAAGGAGTGGGAGATTAAGCAGCCATCAATTGTGGGGTGCTTCTGCCAGCAATTAAAAATGCACCTGCTTATCTGGGTATTTCCTGACCATCAATACCAGCTCCGGTAATAACAGAGAACTGGCACTCCGCGCTTTCCACCAGAGTCCTTGTCTCAGGTGCCACAAATGAAGCAGACTCTGGTTCTTTTGTTTGCTTAGCATTATGGTTAACCTTATTTTAAAGGTCGAACAGCCTGTATTTCCACCCCTTACTTTGCTGCATATTTTGTGACTTTAAATCTCCTCTGTGGTTTTCTCATCAAAGAGTACTTGCCCCACACTTGGATCTTAACATCCAGGAATTCTACTTTTTATACCTTTTCCTCCTCATAAGCAAAACAACGAGCATTTGGAATTAACACTTGAAAAGAAAGAAGGCTGTCCAGCACTCCCTAGAATGCTTTGGCATTCGCCCTTGTGTTCTCCATTCTGTTTCTTCTGGAGAGTTCCCAAGTGTCTCATTTTCAATGCATAGAGAATGCTTTCTCAATTAGTGGTGGAAGGTGCCGCACTTGCTAGTTCCCCCATGGGCACCCCGGCAGCACACACACTCACAGTCATTATTGAAAGAAATTCAAGGCAAAATCCAACCCTCTCCAATGCCAGAATCACAGCAAAAGAATCTAAGACAGATGGCCATCCGACCACTGCTTAAAAACCTCCAATAAAGAAGAGACCACCGGCTTCCAAGAGAGTCCGTTCCACTCTTACTGTCAGAAAGTTCTTTTTAATGTTTAGCCAGAATTTCCTTCCTTGTAATTTGAATCTATTAGTCCTCTCAGTCTCCTCTTTTCCAAGATAAACATACCCAGCTCCTTCAACAGTTCCTCATAAGACATGACTTCCAGACCCTTTATCATCCTAAAGCTGCCCTCCCCTGCACATGTTCCAGTTTGTCAACATCCTTCTTAAATTGTGGTGCCCAGAATTGAACACAGTATTCCAGGTGTGGTCTGACCAAGGCAGAAGAGAGTGGTACTATTACTGCCCTTGATCTGGACACTAGACTTCTCTTGATGCAGCCTTGAATAGCCTTAGAATCATAGAATGGAAGAGACCACAAGGGCCATCCAGTCCAACCCCCTGCCAAGCAGGAAACACCATCAAAGCATTCCTGACAGATGGCTGTCAAGCCTCCGCTTAAAGACCTCCAAAGAAGGAGACTCCACCACACTCCTTGGCAGCAAATTCCACTGTCCGAACAGCTCTCACTGTCAGGAAGTTCTTCCTAATGTTTAGGTGGAATCTTCTTTCTTGTAGTTTGAATCCATTGCCCCGTGTCCGCTTCTCTGGAGCAGCAGAAAACAACCTTTCTCCCTCCTCTATATGACATCCTTTTATATATTTGAACATGGCTATCATATCACCCCTTAACCTTCTCTTCTCCAGGCTAAACATACCCAGCTCCCTAAGCCGTTCCTCATAAGGCATCGTTTCCAGGCCTTTGACCATTTTGGTTGCCCTCTTCTGGACACGTTCCAGCTTGTCAGTATCCTTCTTGAACTGTGGTGCCCAGAACTGGACACAGTATTCCAGGTGAGGTCTGACCAGAGCAGAATATAGTGGTACTATTACTTCCCTTGATCTAGACGCTATACTCCTATTGATGCAGCCCAGAATTGCATTGGCTTTTTTAGCTGCTGCATCACACTGTTGACTCATGTCAAGTTTGTGGTCTACCAAGACTCCTTAGCTCCCCCCCCCCGCATCACACTGTGGACTCATGTCAAGCTTCTGGTGGTCTACTAAAACCCCTAGATCCTTTTCGCAGGTACTTCTGCCAAGTCACATGGGAAACAATCCCCCTCCTTGCAGCCAAGGGGCTTGGCAGGATACAGACCACATCAGGGTGCAGGAGCACATTAGAACAGATGGTGAGATTGTGGAGGAAGGATATTACGCCTCCAATATTGAAAAGGCTGCCTGCTTCCCTCAGACCCTCCCAGGAGTCTGCACAGGGGGCCCTCTTGGCAATTCCACCTCCCTCAGAAATTCAAGAGGTGGGGGGATGGCCCATGAGCAACTGGATAGCTCAGTTCCTTAGAGCGTGGTGCTGATAATGCCACAGTTGCAGGTCTGATCCGCGTATAGGACAGCTGCATATGCCTGAATATTCCCCTCCAACTAGGGCTGTGGAATATCCGGTTTTCAACATCATGATACATCACCAGCTAAACATTGTGATATGCCTAAACATCACAATGTCTGAAACGTGGAAGTATGTAGGGTGGGCATGAAGAACAGGTGGGTGTGTGGGTGTGAAGGAGCAGCCAAGGAGATCCGTGTGTGTGTGTGTGTGTGTGTGTGTGTTGAGAATGGGCATGTGGGCATAGAGCAGCCAGCCTTGGAGATCCGGCGGGTGGGCAATCCCCAGCAGCTAAACATAACAGATTGTTAAACCACTCTGGGAATTGTAGCTCTGGGAGGGGGATATTTAAATAGAACTTGACATTGGCGAGGGAGGCCCCATCTGCATGATACATTTAAAGCAGTATCATGCCACTTGAAGCAGTTGTTGCTTCTCACAAAGAATCCTGGGAACTGTAGTTTGTTAAAGGTGCTGACTCCCCTATTCTCCTCCCAGAACTACAATTCCCAGAGTTCCCCAGGGAACTCACCTTCACCCTAAAGGAAAGCAGTGCCAAGCTGGCAATAACAGAATAAATGATGCAAGGAGCTGCTGCAGCCCAAAGCAGGAAGAGAGGTGGTGAGGGAACACCTAGCTACTTTAAATGAATTTAATCTCCAGGGCCTGATGAACTGCACCCAAGGGTACTAAAGGAGCAAGCTTGTTTTCCCCTACTCCAGAAGGCAGAACTTGAATCAATGGGTTCAAATTACAAAAAAGGAGATTCTGACTAAACATCAGGAAAAACTTTCTGACAGTATGAGCTGTTTGGAATGGACTCCCTCAGGAGATTGTGAACTCTGCTTCCTTGGAGCAAAGCTTGGATGGCCATCTGTCATGTTTGCTTTAGCTGAGATTCCTGCATTGCAGGGGGTTGGACTAGATGATCCTCAGGTTCCCTTCCAACTCTACTCTCCAATTCTATTATTCTATGGTTGTTAAACCACTCTCGGAATTGTAGCTCGGGGGTGTCTCCTAACAACTCTCTGCACCTCTAACAAACTACAGCTCCCATATTTCTTGGCGGGGGAGTCAGGCCTGTTTAAAGTGGTATCATTAAATGCGTGGTGCGGACGTAGCCTTGGTCGGACCCAATGGAAGAGACCTTGCCTTCTCCAGGAGGCTGCAAAAAGAGGGACAAATCAAAGTGTGCAAAGCAAAGTTTCTCTCCAGGTACCGGGCCCCCTCCCCCTACCCAAGGGGTCTCAGCCTCGGAGCTCCGCCCCGCGCCTCCCCCTGAGCCTACCTGCTGTCAGGGGTCGCGGGAGGGCCGCCATCTTTGAACCTGGCACGCCCGGCAGAGCAGCTGTAACGGAGAACCCGCTTCCATGAAGCCAGAGCGAAGGCGAGAGAGCGCTGGCAACGGCACCTCCGAAGGCTCAAAAAGGTAAGGGAAGCGGCGCTCGTGAAAAGATGGCCAGGCGGCCTTCGCCGGGGAGAGCGGCAGAAAGGAGCCGCCGCGCGGTCCTAGCGCGGCCCTTTTTTATCATGGCTTTAGCCAAATACTCCCGTTTGACTAAAAGGGTAGAGGGGAGACCTCTAGTCTAAGAAGCTCTAAAGTAATAGCTAAATACAACATCCTTCCCTAGTTTGTGCCCAACATCTGGTGTGTGTGTGTGTGTGTTTAATGAGAAGCGTAAAGGATCAAACCTCCCTTACAAGGTAGGCTCTACCTGACTGGCATCTGAGGCAGCAGCACCAGCACCACTCAGTTGGGCTGGGTATTTTTTATGTGTGTTTTATTTATTGTTTATGACTATGTTTGTTATGTTGTGGTTACGTTTTTTTTTCATGTTGTAAGCTGCCTTGAGCATGGGTTGAACTACGGAAGGCAGCATACAAATAAAACTGTAGAAATCCAAAATGCGGCAGCTCGACTGGTGACTGGGAGCGACCACCGAGACCACATAACACCAGTCCTGAAAGACCTACATTGGCTCCCAGGACATTTCCGAGCACAATTCAAAGTGTTGATGCTGACCTTTAAAGCCCTAAACGGCCTCGGTCCTGTATACCTGAAGGAGCGTCTCCACCCCCATTGTTCAGCCCGGACACTGAGATCCAGCTCTGAGGGCCTTCTGGCGGTTCCCTCGCTGCAAGAAGTGAGGTTACACGGAACCAGGCAGGGGGCCTTTTCGGTAGTGGCACCCTTCCTGCTGAATGCCCTCCCATCAGATGTAAAGGAGATAAACAACTACCTGACTTTTTATAAGACATCCGAAGGCAGCCCTGTTTAGCCCAGAGTGGCTGGGGAAACCCAGCCAGATGGGCGGGGTATAAATTATTGATTGATTGATTGAATATATGTACTTTGGTGCTTTACCAAACAGAGAGTAAGCCTCCATCTGCAGATGCAATCTACGTCTGAATACCAGATGCTTGGGACTAAAGACCCAGGATCACCTGTGACCTTAATATTAAGCTGCAGAAGGATAGTCATGTTAGTCTGTTGCTGCAAGCACAGACCCTTGGGGCACCTTAAAGGCAAGATGCTTCCCATTGTAGGTGTTGCCCTCCTCAATTATCATCAAGCCCCCAGGCTATACTGCTGGGGTGCCCCCAGTTCTCTGGAGTAGATTTTCAGAGCACCCTTGAAGGCTGCAGAAAGTCGGGAGGGGCAGCAGAAACCAGATGTCCGGTCATCATACACTAGATCAGTGGTTCTCAAACTATTTTCTCTGGATCACACTTTCAGAATAAAAAAATTGCTCATGCCACACCGAGTTATTTTTTTATTGATAAGAAATAAACAAAACAAAACAAAAAGAAACAACTCCTAGCAGGAGACATGATAGGTAAAGGACCCCGACCATTAGGTCCAATGATGCTTGGCCTGCATGCTTTGCATGCACCAGGAATTTAAAACCAATGCTCTTCCAGATCCCATAGGACTCTAGCTACCTACAGCCCCAGCCAGCATGTCCAATGGTCATGTTGGAAGATGCAGTCCATCACCATCTGGAGGGCACCCTGTCCCCGCTCCCCACCCCTGTGATACATTAGCTCAGAATTGTAGAGTCATCTAGTCCAACCCTCTGCAATGCAGGAATTCTGCCCAGAGCCATCCCTGGGTGGGCTAGAACCACCAACTGGTAGAATCCTATGCACACTTGACTGGGAGCAAGTCCTGTTTGAAATCAATGGAGCTTACTCCTGAGTAGGCATGCAAGGAGCCAGTGTATCTCATAGGGTTGTTTGTGGTTATAAAGTGGGGATTATGTACACCACCTTGAGCTCCATGGAGGAAAGGGGTGTGTGTATTTATCTATCTATCTCTATATAGAGAAACAGTTAAGTTTTTATTTTATTTCGCAGCATAAAAATACAAAGCACAAAAGACACAATAAGAACAAGAAATCAAACCCCTAACTCCGCCTTCCACAAACACATTTAAAAGAACTTAGAATGCTAAGAGGATTTATGTTGCCATCTGTTTTCCGTTTATCGCAGATGGCCACCTGGCACGCAGGATCGAGTGGAGAATCCTGCATTTCTGGGGGCTGGACTATTTGTCCTCTGGGGTCCCTTTCCACTCTACAATGCTATGGCCGCATGATTTATGCTTCAAATAATTCAGACACGTCTTCTGTTGTTGTTTTTAAACTGATCATTTTATTGTTTTATTCTCTTTTTAAACCGCGTAGCAATCAAGAGGTGAGTGAAATAGACAGCGTCTCTGCGTGTGTGTGCCCCCGCCCTGCAACCCTTTTCCTCAGAGGAGAGGCCGCCGCGCCTCCTCACGCCCCGAGCTCTTCCTCTCTCAGCCCCCAAGGAGGAGGAGGAGGAGGAGCTCAGCCGCCTGGGCCGCCTCTTTCTCCTTCCCCACACCCGGAACCGTTTCTGCGGTCGACGGAGAGGCGGAACTTTTCTCCGCGGCTCGCTTCGCCGGGCGGAGCGTGCGGGCTGAGGGACGCGGCCGAGCCGGGCGGCGCAGCGGAGGCGGCGAAGAAGACGAAGACATGGCGGCCCCGGCGGGCGGAAGGCTGGGCGCCTGCTTGGAGAGACTGGGCGCCGCCACGGCCAACCCCGAGCGGTTCCTCAGGTAAAGCGCCCTTCATCGCGTGTGCGCGTGCTCACGTTATGATCATTTTTTAAAAAACAAAAACGCGTGTCTTAAGCATCCCGAAGCACGCGGTCAAATGAAACCTCCGCTGTGGGCGACACCCGGTGAGAGTCGGCTCAAGAGTAGCCCCCCCCCCCCCGAGATCCTTGGGACTGAGTTAGTTGGTTTCATGGAAACAGAGAATCGTAGGATTGGAAGGGACCTCCGAGGGTCATCTAGCCCAACCCCTGCGATACTGTCCCTGGGTGGGCTCGAAGCACCAGCCTTCCGGTGAACAGCCAGGCGCTCTGGCCCAGGGCGCCACAGGAAGGCTTCCTCTTGAGGACGCCTCGCACGGGATATTGCCCTCTCCCTTTGTGTGTGTGGTTATATGCATGATGTAGGTGGTAATTCCAGGGGTGGGGAACCTGTGGTCGTCCAGGCTGTGGGTCGTTGCTGGGCTACAATTCCCTCCATCCCAGATTGTTGGCACTGCTGACTGGGGCAGGGGAGTCCAGCAGCTAGTCTTAAGAGCCACCCACTTCACACCAGGAGCAGACTTTGATAATATGGTGCCCTCAGCAAAGACAAAATTTGGTGCCCTCCCAAAAATATTCCTTATTTTCACAACAGAATCCTAATTCATTTTGGTACAGTTGTTTTAAAATGGATCTCAGTAGGTACCCATAAATATAGGTTTTATTATTACAATTACTATTATTGTTGTTATTTTGCACCCCCTTGGCTGAGAGCCCTTTGCATTGGAACCAGCCACATTACCTTAAATCTGGCACTGTTCTCACACACACACACACACACACACAGTTATATGTGTATACAGAGAGAAGAGGAGGAGGGGAGAGAATGTTTTTAAAGCATCAAACATTAGCTGTCAACCCTCCCTGCTGTTCCCCACTGCTATAATAAGGGAATTTCCCGCAAATAAGAGAAAGGTTGACAGCTATGCATCAAACAGCAGTCCAGGCAACTTTGCTATGGATCTTGGAAGAATACCGTCAGTTACTGTAGCCATGGGGGCTTCCACAGGTGGGGTGTCACCACTATGAAGGCTGACAAGGGACAGTGCCTGTCAGATGGACCATTTAGAAGGGCTTCTTCAGCAGATCTCAAAGCACGGTGTGGTAGATATAGGGAGAAGTGCTCCTTTGAGTTTTGGGGACCCATGTCATTGAAGGCTTTCTGCATTAACCTAAAAACGTTGAATATGTTTAGCGTATTAGCAAACTGCAGTTTGTTCAAAATTGATGTTGTATGGCCAACTTGGGGTGCATTCTGTACCAGCAGTAATGGTGTATATAAGCACACCAAATTTTATTCCACAGATATTGCTCCTTATGAGGACATGGGTGCAGCTGCTTGCAGTCCAGCCTCCCACTCCCCTGTTGCTGCTCCCTTTCTGGCCACAGGAGTGGAGCTGGCTAGGGCTGGGGCCAGGTTTCTCCCCTCCCACCCCTGCAGCCATGGGTTAATAGACTACAACAGGGGTCAGCAAACTTTTTCAACAGGGGGGCCGGTCCACTGTCCCTCAGACCTTGTGGGGGGGGCGGACTATATTTTGAAAAATATATATGAATGAATTCCTATGCCCCACAAATAACCCAGAGATGCATTTTAAATAAAAGGACACATTCTACTCATGTAAAAACAAGCTGATTCCTGGACCATCTGCGGGCCGGATTTAGAAGGCAATTGGGCCAGATCCCGGCCTCCAGGCCTTAGTTTGCCTACCCATGGTCTATAATATAGTGTAAATTTGTGTGACTTGCTTTATTGTGATGTGTGTTTTTTTGTGGTGGTCTGGAACTGAACCTGCAATATCGCTGAGATATGCCTGTATATTCACATACTTTTCCTCTTTCTGCGTCTTGATCTGACAAAGACCTAAACTTTGTGACTTTTAAAATGCATGATGTCTTACAACTTGTTTTGTCTCCAGCATTCAGGATGGACTTGCGGATGACTTCATCTCTCTAACAAAAACATTATACGATTTCCACAAAATGCTTGGAGCTGATGTTATTTCTGGAAGTCCTTTAAAGGAACTGGTGATAGATAACTTTGATGAAGAACAGATTTGGCAACAGCTAGAACTCCAGAATAATGCAGTTCTAGGCTACTTCAAGAGAGCTGTTGCTAGAGATGTGGAGGGAGAGGAGGATCTATGCCTTCTCCCAGCTTCAGACAAGGATGGTTCTGTCTCAGAAGACAATGAGGATCAGGCGGGTAATGAGGACCAAATGGAAGTAGAGACGGATTTCAACAACGATCATCTTGAAGAGGAAAGTGAGCTTGAAGGAAAGAGAAATTGGCTTGGGGCCATGGAGGACGATGCATTTAGTGATGATGATTCCAATATGGACTTTGACATTGATAAGTTGGAGCAGCAAACCCGAACATCAAAGAGCACTGTGAAAAAAACAGGAGAAAAGTCCATAGTGGATGACAGATTTTTCAAACTGGCTGAGATGGAGGCTTGTTTGGATGCAGTGGAGAAAAGACAAATCGGAGAGAAGGGTGATGAAGAAGAAGAAGGAATAAATTATTTTGAGGACATTTTTTCTGAAGATTATGAGAGTGAGGATGAAGAGGAATTTGGAGACTCCAAAACAAAGGTAACTGCATAAAAAGGTGTAAAACATTGTATGTTAAAAGCTAAACACCCAGAGGGTTTAGTAATGACTTCATAATGCAACTGTCTTTTTTATTAACATGCTCCATGCGTACAAGTAAGGGGTAAGAGCAGGGGAGTAGTGAGGGAGCTGGTGGTTCAGATCAACCCATTGCTCAGATGTTCAAGTAATAGATCTGTATAAGGAGTCTATATATCAGAGAACTTCCCATCTTGTATTTATGAAAGGTTACATTCTCACATGCTGCCTGTAACTGTCGGTAAATAACAGGCTATTTGCATTGTGTTCATTAATTGGAAAAGGACTCACAATTTGCATTGACTGCCACTAAGAATGGACTAAATGGAGAACAGCAAAATGGCAGCTGAACTTTTCATTAATATAGCTGGAGCAAAGGTGTATCTGAATCCCCGAGAAATCTGAAAGCAGAGTAAGAAGAACAGCGATGCATGAGAACATGTTGCTACCATGCAGAATATTCTCAAAGTACTTTTAAACTTTAAATCACATGGGTCACTTTGGCCACATCCATACTTGCAGGTCCTGAAAATAGAATTGGTCGTTAATAAAGTATTTTAAGACTTTAGTTCATGCTTCTTCAGGAAAAAACTATAAACTATCCAGTTTATTTAATAAGCGTAACTATTTAATATAGCCCCTTTACTCATTTATCTTGTTCAAATGTTACATTGAAACTTCAGGTGCCTCTTTGTAACCTCTTGCTGGTTTCTCTCCTCTTCTTCCCAGCAGATCATCAAAAGTGCTCGTGATCTTAAATATCAGGACTACTTTGATCCTGTGGGTGATTATGAAGACTTCACAAGTGAACACAAGGATAGTGACAGTGACCAGATTGAGGGAAAGGAAGAAGAGGAAGAAGGCGACATAGATGATGAGTATGTGGCTGATATTTTGAGGGCAATGCTAAGTGGACAATAAAATTAAATGACCAATGCATGTTTACTCAGATGTTAGTTTCTTTGTACTCAGTGTGGTTTTCTCTCTGATAAGTGTGCATAGAATTTCATCCCAAAGTTTTTTGGGGAGCAGAAGTAATCTTCTGTGAGGAGATAAATATTGTTGTGTTGTCAATACAATAGCATCTTTCCTATCTATTCCTTTCCTATCCATACAGGATTGCAAAATCCTGTATGAATAGTAACAGGGTCATCAACATGGTGTCTGGAGATGTACTCATTAAGGCCTTCCCTGGTTCCCACATGGCTCTTCTTTCTTCACTCTGATCCCCAAATTAGGTTTGAAATAAGCCTTCTCTTGTAGCCAGCAGAATAGGCTGCTGCTGCTGCTGGTGGTGGTGTGTGTGTGTGTGTGTGTGTGTAGTGTCCATGACAGGTTTTCCAGTTTGCAGACGTGTCCAAAAAGTTTTGTGAATGGATACTTTCCTCAGGGCACTTTTGTGTGGTGTCCCAGCAGGCTCTTGTGTTTATGAATGAATCAAAAGCCTAATGAAAGTCCTTTAAAGGTCTCATTTTCATGTAATGCTGTTTAACTACAGAGTTGAGGAAAGGTATGAAATCAAACAGAAAGGAGGGAATGAAAAAAGCAAAGAACCTTCTAAAAGAGTGACGTTCAGCTTGCCAAATGACAGCGACATAGAAGAGGAGATAGATATGTTCCAGGCAAAGAGAAATAGTTCCGCTGAAACAAAGTCATCCTTTGAGAAAAGACAGGAAAAGGTAAACTTTCTGTTGCATCCCACCAAACCAATGCGTTTATCTCATGCTATCTGAAACTAGCATGTCTACAGAAAAAATTAGAACTTCAAGCATGGAAAAACAGAAAAAAGAATGAGGCAGTGTTTGGGATCTTAAGGTAAGTTAACTTAAGGAGGTTTACAGAAGGAAAGTTTCATGTTTCTGCTTGCCTCTGGCTCCTGAACATTGGGGGATGGGGTGCAGGAGACTGATGGGGAAAGGGGGTGGCATCACCCAAAATTGATCTTGGAGCCTAAGATAAGGAAGTTCACAGAATGGAAATTTCTTTTCTTTTCCTCTTTCCAACAGCAGCCCCCACCCCTCAATTCGACATTTTTAGGAGGTTCCCTAGACTCTCTAGAGAGTTGTTTTCAAGTGAGTGGGTGGGGGGAAGGTTACAGGTGGCTGCAGTGGGAGATGGGGATAGCAACTGTCCTTCTGCGAATGTCATTAAGTAAACGTAAGATTGAAGCCATGGGAAATAAAGTGGGATTGAAGCCATGGGAAATGAAGTGTCTGAAGAATTTTTTTTTTGCAGATGAGCGAAAAAATTAAATCGCTAGAAAAGGAACTGCTGATGGAAAAGCCTTGGCAGCTGAGAGGTGAAGTGACAGGACAAAAGCGGCCTGAGAACAGCCTTCTGGAGGAAATGGTTCTTTTTGACCATGCAGTCAAAATGGGTAAACCTTGTACTTTATAGCAGCACTTTCACTTAAATGTTCCTTATAAGGCAGGGTTCCCAGCAGCAGGTGACCCCCTGCATGAAGAGCTGGGAACTATGTTGGGGATGCTGATGAGCTCTGGGCCAGGAGAAGTCACTGATGTAGAGGCATTGGCACTTCTGTGTGGCAGCTGTGCCATTTCCTTCTGCAGTCATGCAGATTCTGGTAACCTTTTATATAGCTGTAGCATGGGGGCACCAGCTCTTACAAACAGCGCTTCTGCATGAGTAAGAGTAGCGGCAGACCTTTGTCTTTTTCCTCTTCCTGGAATTTCTATAAGCCCCCAGGCTTATGTTTTATGTAGAGATAAAATAGCTGCAAAGATAGCTGCAAATTATGAAATCAACCTTCTAAGGTGGGCAACCTCTTCCCAGACCCTCTGCTTTCCATCCATGGTTCTTAGCATGATGTAGACTTCCTAGAATAGGCCAGGCCATGGCTAAGGGGGGCACTAATTGTGTGTGTCTCCCAGTCTGAAGGAGAGACTGATCCTAGTCTATCCCAGGAGCTCCTCTGCATTTGCAGCCAGGATCATCTCTGGTTACACTGCTGCCCTCAAGCAGCTGTACCTGTGTGCACCCAGTTCATTATGACCCTTAGGTTTGGGTGGTGGTGGTGCTGAATTGATAATGGTTACATGTATTTTCAAGTGGCAGCTGGCAGTAGAGAAAGGAGCCTGCTCCTAACCCATAACGTTATTTACAAATGCATTTCATTAAAAAAAATAAATCCTGAGTTTGCTGCTTTTGTATTCTCAGCTCCTGTGATCACAGAAGAAACAACTCTGGAGCTTGAAGAGATTATCAAGAGAAGGATAAAAGATCAGGTTAATAGATCTGTTTTCATGTCTTCATTGCTATTTGAGGGAAAATGGGAAAGGGAACCCAGCAGGATTTTACATTTGCATTAAATATGTACATTGAAAAGGAACAAGAACACAACTAATGTTGCTTAAGCTTTAAACAACATTGAAAAGGAACAAGAACACAACTAATGTTGCTTAAGCTTTAAACAATGCCCTTTCTGTATCCCCCACTTCTTGAAGGGTCTGATAATTGCTGTGAGTTCCTTATTGTCTCCCTTAATATTGAATGTATGAAGTCACTGTAGGTGATATCTCTGACAAAGTGAAGAGTCTGCTATCTGCTTATTATATTGTTATCAATTAGATTGAAGAGGCACCTCTTCAGCATATGATGAAAGCTACATAATGAAGGTTTCAGAGGCAGCTCTGTGGGAAAGGAATTCTGCAGTTTAAGAGGTTGCCACAAAAAATGCCCTCTCTCACATAATGGGAGTGCAGAGTCTTCACTACTGTGGCTCCCATTTTATGAAATCTCCTCCCCAGAGAAGTCAGTCATTGCTTCATGACTGCCATCAAAAACTTAAAACATTTTTCTTTAAAGAGCCATCCATTTGTAAGATTTAGTATTCTGTGATGTGTAGATTTGCAACTGTTGAGTACGTAAACAGAATGCAATCTCGTTGACTACCCTTCTCTAAAATAAAAGACAGAATAGAAATGTTAAGACAAATGAATGTGAATGGCTAAATTCCTTGTTACCTACAGAAAAGGCTGCTCACGGTTCTGTTCTGTTTTTAATATGGCTGTGGTGTTTTGTTTTGTTTTGTTTTTGTTTTAGGCTTGGGATGATGTCGTTCGTAAAGAAAAACCGAAAGAAAACCCCTATGAATATAAGAAGCGGTTGACTCTGGATCACGAGAAAAGCAAGCTGAGTCTTGCAGAAATTTATGAGCAAGAATATTTGAAACTAAATCAGGTGCCTTTGGAGGGAGCTTGTATTGGCTGTTAAGGGTGCTTGAGGGCCCAACTTTATCTGTGGCAGTGGGCAGGTGTAGAAGTAATAAGCTTCCCTTTGACATGGTTTGCATTTTGTGGCACTTGAGAGCTTCAGCCTTGTTTTCTCTGACCTGAAAGGAGCAGAAGCTTTTACGAAAGAAATGGGGAACACAATGTCCTCCAGGTGTTGTGGGACACCAGTTCCCATCAGTCCCAGCTAGCGTGGCCAGGAGTCAGGGAAGAGGAGGAGGAGGAGGAAGAGGAGAGTTGCTCTAGGGTGAATTTGCATGTGGCTTCCTTCTTAGCTTCTCAACTCATGACTGCAACTCTACTCTTCCAAGTCTTTCTAAATCAATCTAAATCAATTGATTGTTTGTTTTATTTTTTAAAAAATGGGCTTAAGAAATTTTCTGTAATTCACATTCCATGGCAATCCCATTGTTGAAGGATCCTGCACCACAGTGCATCATTTAGGCCCTGCACAATGTCGCCAGGGAGCCATTTTGGTCCTGAGAAATAAGCAAAGGGAAAGGAAGTGCAAGTCATTTTGTGTTTTCTCCTTCCTCCCCTTCAATGCTGATTCTATTTGAAATAGTCTCCTGTTTCCTTTGCTGCTGAATTATGCAGATGAAACTTGTAATATCTGTTGTTCTGAAATATAAACCAGGACTTGAAAAACTCACCATTTGGCAATTAGGAATGTTTTTTTTGGGGGGGGGAGAGATTTTTTTTTAATTAACCCTGGATATTTTGTGAAGAGACCCTGGATATTTTGTGAAGTAAGCCCATAGCATCTGGGTTTAGCCAAGGGCGGGTGAGCCTATAAATTGGTAACTCTTAGGCACCCAGGAAAGGGGGTGTATTTAAAAGTAAATAACTTCCCCTTTCCTGGCCTCTAAAAGGCCAAAGATAGCATTTGCTTTCTTTTGAGTGAAAAGTCTTGCTTGGAAGTTGCTCTTGTCTAATCCCACATTGCTCTTAATTCAGAAAAAAACGGAAGAGGAAGAAAAACCTGAGCATGCAGAAATACAGAAAATGATGGACTCGCTCTTCCTGAGACTGGATGCCCTTTCTAATTTCCACTTCACACCTAAACCAGTAAGTATGGTAATGCAACTTTGTTTACAGGATTGTGCATAAGAAGAAACCTTCTTCGTAGAAAAGGGTTGAAAATTGTTTTTCTGCGCTAGCTGGATGCTCCAGATATTTTCCCTTGTTATTACATGTACATTCTCTTTCCTGCAGGTATCTCAAGTGGCATACATGGTTCTCTCTCTCCCTGTTTTGTCCTGATAACATAGTAACAGTAACAGAGAAGCTATAACAAATAAAAAAAGATAGTCTTGGCCATGCCTGTTCGTATTTCTGCTGCACATATCCATGTCTAAGTGGGTTGTCTTTCTGTCCAGGCTCTTAAACCTTCACGTAACAGAATGCTAACTCTGCCATCTTCACATCTAGTTTCCATAGGTTATGGCTTATCCATAAATTCTCAAAACCAAGTTACTGCTTTACATACACTTGCTAGAAAACTTGCTAGAAAGCTGATTGCAACCCAGTCAATGTCTAAATTGTGTGTAAACCTCTTTGTGTATGAGCAAGAGTCTTTGATTGGTTAGTGTCCATTCCTTGAGATTTTCCAGGCTATATCCATGAATTAAAATAGATCACCAGAAAGCAAACTATTTGGAGTTAATTATTTTGGCTTTGTGTATAGTTACTTTTACAGAATTAAGACTTGGTGTTATGCCCTCTGCCTTCCTGGATGGTCACTGTAAGAAATTACCCAACCTATTAAGCAGCATAGGTTAGGCTAAGAGCCAGTGGCTGGCCCAGTGAATTTCATGGCTGAATGGGGATTTGAATCCAGGTCCCCAGGCCCTCGTCCAGTCTTCTGACCACTATACCATTATGAAGTCTAGGGAGCCTTGTCAAATCCATATAGCCCCATTGACCTAAGTGGAACTCAATCACTTCTACTTAACTCTGGGATATGGAGCCTCTTGCCCTGCAAATGTTTTTCGACTCCCTCACCCTCCAACAACATGGCCAATGCTCAGGGATGTTGGGAATTGTAGTCCACCAACAAAGCCACAACTTCCCCCTCCCTGGATTAATGGAATTGAAGACCAGGCTTTTAGGGTTAGGGTTTGTCCACTGCCAGGTAAGTGTGTGTAAGATTGCAGTAGAAGTCATTTAACACTGTTATCTAACATGCATAGCCTTTTCTGTTTCCCTTAGCCTGTCCCAGAGGTTAAAATTGTCTCCAATCTCCCAGCAATAACCATGGAAGAAGTTGCACCAGTGAGTGTTAGTGATGCTGCCCTCCTTGCACCAGAAGAGATCAAGGTAAGGCACTAATTCACAGCTCCCAGTAGCTTTCCACTTGGCGCATCATTTCCTGGGCAGCAGAGTACACTCCATTCTTGTGAACCCACTTTCATTCCAGGGTCTCTGAAATTGGAGGAAACAAATGCAGTTTGATTTGGCTTGGTTTATGCAGGTTTTGCTCAAAATCTGGTGCTTTTTCCCTCTCGTGCTCTTTCAACAGAATCTTAATGTTTATTATTAATATTAGACACTTGTGACCTGTTTTTTTCACCTTACCTGAGTGTCCAAAGCAAGTGATAAAAAGCTAACTTACAGATTTTTATCAAATACAATGAACATAATCACAACAGTGGAGCCAGAGCAGGAACATAATACAGCAAACCCACCCACACCTCAAGTCCCTCTGGAAGGCAAGGGCAATCTTGTTTTTAAGCATTTTCATGGTAGCTGTAGGCAACAAATTGTGCACAGATGAGAAGGAACTGCTTCTGTTGCCACCTGCATGAGGCTAGCTGCCTAGTTCCCCCTTTTGTCCCTTTCCTGTAGTGTTTTGCCTGGCTGTGGTGGAGCTTTGTGCCAACTTGGCTGTTGGTGACTTAGCCATTGCTACCCCGGCATTAGTCCATTGAATAAAGTGAGACTGACTTCTGGGTCAACTGCCTGCAGTTTCATTCTGTCCATCAGCAGGCTAGTAAATGCTGTGGGCTTATTTACAAGGCTGGAGAAAGGGTAAAAGAGCCAGGAGGGAGGGGCCAGGGAAACATACTGGGGACAGAGTACCAAAATTTGACTGCAGTGGTGAAAAAAGCCCTGGTGTGTACTCAGCTGCCTAATATTCATAGGCAGAAAGAGAGAGATGCTGAGTGGTGCTTCTGCTGAAGACCTAAGAGGGGGATGAAGGGAGTTGTAGGCTGGAGAATCGTGGAGTGGGGTGCCAGCTTGGGGAAAGCTGCAGCCAGATAGCTGGTACTTTGATTTTGTATGTTTGTGTGGAAGAGAGTTTTCTGTGTTGCTTTTGGATCCCACTCTCAAGCTGTTCTTATTTTTAGGAGAAGAACAAAGGTGGGGATGTGAAAACAAATGCTGAAAAAACCCCCACTGACAAAAACAGGGAACGGAGGAAAAAGAAGCTTGTGAAGCGCCTGAGGCTGAAGGAGAGGGAGAAGCGGCAAAAACTCATGGAGAAGAATTTGGTGGAGGGGGCTAGACTGAGCAAAAAGGCTTCGGCTGAGAAACTGAAGAAGCTAACCAAGGAAGGTAGAACCTCCTTGCTCAAGGTAAGGTTACTAAAGAAGCAGCTGGAGAAATCAATCTATTCTTCCATCTATACTGTAGAAGCAAACTTTAGTCCAAGGCCTTTGTGTGTTCTGCTCCTGAACTTGGGGTGTGTGTGTGTGTTTGCCTAGGCTACCCTGCTTCCCTTCAGATGTTTTGGACTTCAGTCATACAAAATGTCTGCAGGGAAGTGGGGTGGGGGAGCAAAGGCTGAGGTACTACAATTTGCTTATTAGGCAGACTTGGTTTGCAGGATCAAGTTTGTTGTTTGTTGTTGGTTTTTGCTAGAAATGCTGAGATCCACCCAACGGGGCCAGGTGTAAAATAGTGCTTGAGGATGGGGTAGGGGTGGAATAGTTAAGAAACAGAGTGCTTCTGAGCACGTGCTTAGCCCAGGTCAGGTATTTGCTTTCAGTACCAAAACTGAGCTGACAATCCCGTCACACAAAAATCCACCCTTGATTCTCTATACATATACAGTGGTACCTCGGGTTAAGAACTTAATTTGTTCTGGAGGTCCGTTCTTAACCTGAAACTGTTCTTAACCTGAGGTACCACTTTAGCTAATGGGGCCTCCCGCTGCCGCCGTGCGATTTCTGTTCTCATCCTGAAGCAAAGTTCTTAACCCAAGGTACTATTTCTGGGTTAGCAGAGTCTGTAACCTGAAGCATCTGTAACCCGTATACACGGGTCTGTATACACACACAACTCAGTAGCCTTTTTTTAAAAAGAAAATTAAAAATCATTTTTGTTGTAGCTGATCTGCTCCAAATCACGCAGAGATCTTACCAGTAGATCCTGATCTAACCTACCCGTGGTCTGCGCTGCATTTTCTTGCCAGCTGCAGCCACTGAGATGGAGCAGGTGCAGGAAAACACAATTTTAGACAGATCATTGCCTCCTTCCCACCCCTTCTCAACAGCCTTCTTGTGGTCCCTCTGCCTCCTTCCCCACCCCCTACAGCACAGTAACTTAAAAACTACTCCCGTTAGCCGTTTCCAGAGTCTGATAAATTCCAAGGTTTACCCTGGAATTGAGAAGGCTGAAGCCATATACGTACACAAATATTTATGTGCTATTTTCAGCCCCGTATGGGGCCCACAGCTCTCAAATGCAGTAAAGCAGTGGTGAAATTAATTTAAACACAAGCAAACAAGTTACTGAAAAACAGCATCATGGGCAAACTGGAGGTTGTGTAATGCCAAAAGCACATCTAAACCAATCAGTTGTAATTAATCGGCCTAAATGAGGCTTGGGGGGGCGGGGTGTTCCAGTGCTGAGGTGATGAAAAGTGGTGGAGCAGGACCCAGGCAGGCAGGCAGGCAAGCCGATGCCAGAGAAGGCAGGTCCTTCACTCATCTGGGGGCTGATGTGTTTCTGAGGAAGGCATCTACGCCGAAATGGGGCCCTGTCCTGGTCTCCCTGGTCTCCAGTTGTCTCATTATACATCTGACACGCATCGTAGAAGCCCTTGCATCAATTTCTAAAAGACTTTCAAGGGATTTTTCAATGTGAAACTATTTTTTCATTTAAGACTGTAATTCTTAACAGGATTGATACTACATTTGTATTTACTTACGAGTAAATGCATCTTTTTGGTTGAAACTTCTGGCCAGAGTTCTTAATTATATTTATTTCAGTGTTTCTGTTACAAGCATAATAGTATTCTGAATATGATATCTGAGATGGATTTCTGATAATTCTCTGCACCTTCAGCCCAGTGGACCCGCAAAACAACTTGAACATTGTTTAAATGGCAAACAAACAAACCTGCTTTCTGCTATGCTTTGTTGGTGAAATCATAAGACCTTTTTTAAAGGATAGAGTGATTATGGTGGAGTAACTTGAAGGAATAATTTTTAAAATTCCACTGGGGCTCTCATTGCTCTTAGTCCTCGATTATAAAGGGATGCTTTCCTAGTGCTGCATGCTTATCTCTCATTAACATGCATTAAGCATGAGAGTGTAGATAACGCCAAGCCTCCCTTCTGCTTTCTGGATTTATTATGCTGCCAGAAAAAGGGTATTGCATAACATAACAGCTGCTGTTTGCCATTTAGTTATCAATCGGAATACAAATGGGGTCTTTTTCTGATGCATTGTGCTGGAACAATTAAGTGGCTGAAACTGTGGGGCATTATTTTACTTTACATGTGCATGTTTCCATTTGTTCTGAAATAAATGTTGCTCTGCTACAGGATGATGGCAAAGACAAGGCTTTGAAGTCCTCCCAAGCCTTCTTTTCTCAGCTGCAAGATCAAGTAAAAATGCAAATTAAGGATGCAAAGAAAATCCAGAAGAAACCTAAGAAACGAGAACTCTCTGCCCAGAAGCTGAAACTGTAATATATTATGCATGTTGTATTTTATATAAATTAAAAACCTGGGTTCTGTTTTTCTAATTTAAGCCTGTTTTTATTCTCTGCTTTGCATAAAGCTGTTTAAAAGGATAAGTTACATTGAAAATAACTCTTCCATTACTCAAAGCAAGCCCACTTAAAAGAGGCCATTGGGAATGGGTTACACAGGCACGCTGGTAATTATCAAACGGTGGGCTCCACTGTCACACAAGCACTTTCAGGTAATCATTATTTTTGCTCATGTACACAGAGACACATCTTTTACCTTTTTTAAAGCCCACCATTTTTTAACTTTGGGGACACTAACTTTGTTGACATGCAACTCCAAATTGTAGTTTCACATTACACAAACAAGCATTTGGGTACTTTAAATACTCCCTCAGTTTACAACAAACCATAGTTTGCCATTATAGTCAGATGTGTAAGCTATAGTTTGCACTTTCCTTCCATTCTGGAATTGTAAACACATGGAGGAGGGCCAAACCCCTGACATCATTTGTCCTTCTGACTCCACCACCAACATTTTCATGTAGGCAGGAATGTTGAGTAAAGCCCCTACCCACACCTGGCTGCAGATGCTCTATGTGGTCAGGAATCTTGCACAGTCAAGTGCTCCTTTTCATGGTTTCTGGTTGACACAACGGAGAGCAGGGCCAGCAGGTTTGTACTGCCTCCTGCTTCCATGTGTTGGCTTTGGGATTCATGGACAAGGCATGAAAGACAAATGATCAACTTCGCCTACCAGAGAAGAATGGCAAACCAAGCTGATAGACTATGCCGAGATGGCAAAGCTGACTGGAAAACTCAGAAACCAAGAGAATAAAAACTTTATAAAAGAATGGGAAAAATTCATAAGTTACCTTGGAGACCACTGTAAGCAGATGGAAACCAGAGCAGGATTTTGATTCACTTGTAGTGTATAAAATACTATGGACAATATGGTTTGATATAAAAATTGGAGTATGGATGAATATGCAGTTGGTTTAAAATGAGACCCCACGGAGGGGATGGGGGGAAGTCCTGAGATTTGGAGAATCTCTTTATATAGATATGCTTTTATTGTTGTTGTTTAGTCGTTTACTCGTGTCCAACTCTTCGTGACCCCATGGACCAGAGCACGCCAGGCACTCCTGTCTTCCACTGCCTCCCACAGTTTGGTCAGACTCATGTTAGGTAGCTTCGAGAACACTGTCCAACCATCTCATCCTCTGTCGTCCCCTTCTCCTTGTGCCCTCCATCTTTCCCAACATCAGGGTCTTTTCCAGGGAGTCTTCTCTTCTCATGAGGTGGCCAAAGTATTGGAGCCTCAGCTTCAGGATCTGTCCTTCCAGTGAGCACTCAGGGCTGATTTCCTTCAGAATGGATAGGTTTGATCTTCTTGCAGTCCATGGGACTCTCAAGAGTCTCCTCCAGCACCATAATTCAAAAGCATCAATTCTTCGGCGATCAGCCTTCTTTATGGTCCAGCTCTCACTTCCGTACATTACTACTGGGAAAACCATAGCTTTAACTATACGGACCTCAAAATAAAATAAAAAATTCCTTCCAGTAGCACCTTAAGAGACCAACTCATACCAAGAACAAACTTAGTTGGTCTCTAAGGTGCTACTGGAAGGAATTTTTTTATTTTATTTTGTTTTGACTATGGCAGACCAACACGGTTACCTACCTAGCTTTAACTATATGGACCTATGTTGGCAAGGTGATTCTTTGCTTTTTAAGATGCTGTCTAGGTTTGTCATTGCTTTTCTCCCAAGAAGCAGGCGTCTTCTAATTTCGTGACTGCTGTCACCATCTGCAGTGATCATGGAACCCAAGAAAGTGAAATCTCTCACTGCCTCCATTTCTTCCCCTTCTATTTGCCAGGAGGTGATGGGACCAGTGGCCATGATCTTAGTTTTTTTGATGTTGAGCTTCAGACCATATTTTGCGCTCTCCTCTTTCACCCTCATTAAAAGGTTCTTTAATTCCTCCTCACTTTCTGCCATCAAGGTTGTGTCATCAGCATATCTGAGGTTGTTGATATTTCTTCCGGCAATCTTAATTCCGTTTGGGATTCATCCAGTCCAGCCTTTCGCATGATGAATTCTGCATATAAGTTAAATAAGCAGGGAGACAATATACAGCCTTGTCGTACTCCTTTCCCAATTTTGAACCAATCAGTTGTTCCATATCCAGTTCTAACTGTAGCTTCTTGTCCCACATAGAGATTTCTCAGGAGACGGATGAGGTGATCAGGCACTCCCATTTCTTTAAGAACTTGCCATAGTTTGCTGTGGTCGACACAGTCAAATGCTTTTGCGTAGTCAATGAAGCAGAAGTAGATGTTTTTCTGGAACTCTCTAGCTTTCTCCATAATCCAGCGCATGTTTGCAATTTGGTCTCTGGTTCCTCTGCCCCTTCGAAATCCAGCTTGCACTTCTGGGAGTTCTCGGTCCACATACTGCTTAAGCCTGCCTTGTATGTGCCAAAGAAATTGCTTTTATTAGTTTGTGTTTATTTGTATTTTGTATTTCTAAAACCAATAAAAATGATTTCTAAAAAAAAGCTGGGGGGGGGGGGAAGACAAATGAGTAACTTCAGATGAGGGCAGTGAAGGTGCCCAGGAGCCTGGAAAACAGACACTATGAAGAAACTGAGACTGGAGCTGGGGAATGAGACATGAAACATCTCTTCAGTTACTGAGGGCTACCACATAGAAGAGGGCTTCTTCTTCTTGCCGAGTAAGATTGTCTTCCATAAACACAATTTTAACAATGAGTCCGTGAGTGACTTGAGGCCAATTCTGGATCCACATGTCCACAGTGGGGACATTGGTTTCCGGGTGGGAGTTGTGTAGATTTGCCAAGTGTGTCTTCCTCTTAGCATGTTTTCCCTTGCGTCCCGAGTTCGAGTGTCTTCAAAGCCTATGACACCTTTGGTAAAGGCTGTTCTCCAATTGGAGCGCTCGCAGGCAAGTGTTTCCCATTTGTTGGTGTTTATACTACATTTTTAAAGATTTGCCTTGAGAACAGTCTTTAAACCTCTTTTGTTGACCACCAGCATTACGCTTTCCATTTTTAAGTTTGGAATAGAGTAGTTGCTTTGGAAGATGATAATCAGGCATCCGCACAACATGACCAGTCCAACGAAGTTGATGTTGAAGAATCATTGCTTCAACACTGGTGATCTTTGCTTCTTCCAGTACACTGGTATTAGTTCGCCTGTCTTCCCAAGTGATGTGTAAATTTTTTCGGAGACACCGTTGATGGAATCTTTCAAGGAGTTGGAGATGGCATTTATAAGTGGTCCATGTTTCACAAGCATACAGTTAGGTTGGTAGTACAGTAGCTTTGTAAACAAGCATTTTGGTTTCCCTATGAATGTCCCGGTCCTCAAAGAAAGCCGCACTCACAGAGCTCAGGAGATGCTGGATTTCAGCATCAATTTCGGCCCTTGTGGAAAGATAGCTGCCCAGGTAGGAGAAGTGATTGACATTTTCCACCGTTACACCATTGAGTTGGATTTGTGATGCTGCAGAGCAGTTATTTTGTACTTGTTGGTGCAGCACTTTGGTGTTTTGAATGTTGAGTAATAGGCCAAGCTTTTCGTAAACTTCTGCAAAGATATTTAGGATGGTTTGGAGGTCATCCTCTGCGTGCGCACACTACAGTGTGATCAGTATGACGGAAGTTACGGTAACCTTTCTTTGCTTTCAGTCTGCTCGGATTGAAGAGCTTTCCATCTGTTCGATATATGATTTCTTCTCCGGTGGGGAGTTTCCCTTCGAACAAAGTGTAGGATCATGGCAATGAAAATAATGAATAGAGTTGGGGCAATAACACAACCCTGTTTAACACCTGATCCCACTGTGAATGGTTCACTTTGAGAGCCATTGTTATCTGCGATTGTTGCTGTCATATTATCATGGAGGAGCCGAATGATGTTTACAAATTTATCTGGGCAGCCAATTTTCAGAAGGACAGTCCACAGGGCATTACGATTTACAGTGTCGAAAGCCTTAGTCAGGTCAATAAACGCCATATACAGGGGTTGGTTTTGCTCTCTGCATTTTTCTTGAAGCTGTTGAGCGGTGAAAATCATGTCCACTGTCCCCCTAGAAGGCTGAAAACCATTTTGGGATTCAGGAAGGGTCACCTCAGATATTGTTAAGAGACGGTTTGCTAAGATCCTTGCAAGAATTTTGCCAGCCACAGCTAATAGAGAGATGCCTCGATAGTTTCTGCAATCAGTTCTGTCACCTTTATAAAAGAGATTGATAATTTTGGCATCCCTAAAGTCTGCTGGGATCTCTTCTCTCTCCCAGATTTTTTCGATGAGTTTGTGAAGTTGTGTAAGTTCAATTCCACCCACTTTGAAGACTTTGGCAGGTATCCCATCAGGTCCGCTGGCTTTGTTGTTTTTCATTTGGTTAATAGCTGTACACAACTCTCCCAGATTTGGAGATACTGCAAGCTCATCTCTAACTTATTTTAGCAGAATTTGTGAGAGGACCCCAGCAGCTACGGGGGAGTTGCGGTTAAGGAGGTGTTGGTAATATTCTTTCCAACACAGTGCAATAGCTTCTTTGTCTTTTAGAAGTGTGGCACTGTCTGCTGAGCGTAGGGGGCATATGCCATGCTTTATTGGCCCATAGATGGTCTTTGTGGCTTTAAAGAAACTCTGTGCAGCTGCTGGGTGACCTTGGGCTAGTCACACTTCTCTGAAGTCTCTCAGCCCCACTCACCTCACAGAGTGTTTGTTGTGGGGGAGGAAGGGAAAGGAGAATGTTAGCCGCTTTGAGACTCCTTCGGGTAGTGATAAAGCGGGATATCAAATCCAAACTCCTCCTCCTCCTCCTCCTCCTCCTTCTTCTTCTTCTTCTTCTTCTTCTTCTTCTTCTTCTTCTTCTTCTTCTTCTTCTTCTTCTTCAGTGCTGGATCTATTGAGCTTTGTTTTTTATCCACCAAGTGAAGGCTGCAGCAGATAAGAATCTACCGTGCCATCTCATGCCATCGGAACAGAGACTTACTGCAAAGACTGTGCATTGGTCAGCGTGCACTGATCTACACACATAAAACAAATTCACACACAGGCGTCATAGAAGAGGGCAGAAATACATTTGCTGCTGCCCCAGAAGAAGCACCAAATCTAATTGGCTTGATATACAGCAGATAAATTTACCTAGTGGGGTGGTGGGCTCTCCCTTGCTTGCTAGTCTTGAGGCAGAGGCTGGACATCCTCTTTTAAGGATGCTATAACTTGAGACTTCCTGCACAGAAGAACAGACTAGATGCCACCCCACCCCCCTTTCAGTGCTAGGACACTATGAAGCACTTTCTTCAACTTTTTTAAAAGTAGTAGGCTGGTCTATGTTTTGCAATCTTAAGGGAAGTATGGAACAGCTGCCCTTTTGGATATTGGGCATTGATTACTATATTCATTTCATCAGAGCTTCAGTCAGAGATAACAGCAGATCTCTTTCCCAATGCCATAGCTGTGCTTTACTTGCTTTTTGTTGATTTCTCTGCCTGCCTCCATAGTATCCATATGCCCTTTTGTAGTCCTGCATATATACTATGTAATCCTTTTGATTTTTGGCCTAGCTGCTGCTGATGCTGCTATTAGATGACAGTTAAATTCTCTCTTGGTAAATCCTGGTTCCAAACAGTGCTGCTGTTTGAACTTTTGCGGTGCATCATGTGTAGCAAAGGCCCTTAGAAGTAAATACCTCAGCCTTCTTTTGAGCGCCTTTGCTTGTAAGGCGGGCACTCCAGCTTGCTATTTGAAGTAGGATGCTTGAAGAGGCCAGTGGGATGTGAACTCTCCTGACACTAAAACAAACAAAAGCCTGAAGTCCCCACAAGCAAAGTGTAACCCCACATGGAAGCAGCCAGTTGTTCTATGAACCCTCAGGATCCTTGCAATCTGTCAAAATCTGTTTTGGGTTCTGTGTAACCCTTGTCGAAAGCATGCTGTACCACGAGAAGTGAAAAGGAGTGTGCTTTGGCTATATGCATTTATCTGGCTGGCCTGGGAATAAATTTGCATGGTGAGTGGAGTGAGATCTATCGAGTAATGACTTGCTTTAGATGGTTGTTGAGAATTAGTTTACTGTAAAATGCAATGTTGTTCATAAGCAGTCCCCTCCATTCCGCGCTCTGAAAATTATTGCAGGCAGGGCCATAGGTTCATGCCTGGCCAGGAGGGATTACAAAGCTGTCCAAGGTTTCAGGCAGGAGTCTCACCCACCCCCACCTAGAGATGCTGGGGATTGGACCTAGCCCCTTTCGCATGTACAGTAGATGCTCTACCCCTGAGCAATGGCCCGTCTCCTGAAAACCTGTTTTCTTTCACAAGCCCTCTTGATTCCAGCAAATGTCTGGGAGAGACAGCGGCTGCTGCACCTCTGAGCAAAGAACTTCTCACAAAGAGCCCTCCCATAATAGATATTTGATTAACCCTCACAGCTGGTGATTCTATCATGCTGTGATGGTTAAACCACTGTCATCTTCCCACCTTAACATTGGAGTTTGGCAAAATTGCTTGGGAATTCATGGCACCCATTCCCTGCCTGCAAAATTACCTTTCAGATCTATAGTTTGCCTTAATTGCCCCTTTTAAAGTTCCCAAGAAATGTATGTACTCTAAATGCATTACCGCAGTGTTGGGGGGTGGGCTGCCCATCAAATGATGCCATTAAGTACCTGAAACAAATGCCTGTCGGTTGATTTAATAGGGCACTAAATATTTCTTCTTCTCTGACCTCATAAATTATGTGTTATTTGCAAATGTGCTTTGGGCGGAATTTGTCAGAGTTAATTAAAGTCACATAGAGGGGAGAACTGCATTCGTTCTAAAAAAAGTTTCCAGCGAACGCAAGAGACCACAATTATGGCTAATAGAGAGAGCCCTTAAGGTCACTATCTGAAAAATAAATTAAAAGACTCTACTTAAGAGAGTGATCGAGGGCACGGCCACAACAGTTAATGGAAAGAGCAGGTAAATTCACTTGATTTAGTGTGACAGAGGAGCAGCTATTCAAAGTTTTTCTCTTGACCCCCTCCTCCAATCTTGCCTGCAGAACGCTGCATGGTGCCATGCATTAATAGCAAGAGAACAAAGGACAGCAATAGGATTCCAATACTTGCTTAGAAACATCAGAAGAGTCCCGCTGCATCAGACCAAAGGATCATCCAGCATTGCGCTTCACACAGTGATCAACTGGTAGATGCTTCTAGGCAGCCCACAGGCAGGGGCTTCTGCCATTACTCCCAGTCCTGATATTCAAAGGTAGACTGCCTCTGAACAGGGAGGGTCCATCTAGCCATCATGGCTAAAAGGCATTGCTTAACCAATTCTCCATTTTTTAAAATCCCTCTTAAAGCTGTCTAAGACAGCAATCATCATCACACCTTTTGGCAACATATGCCATCAATTTATATTAAAATGCATATGCTGCCTTTCTACCCAAAAGGCCACTGAGGCAGCGTGTCAAATAACTGTTTAAGAATGCCAGGAAACAGCTGTCGAATGCGAAAGTCATGCTGGAAGGAGATATTACTTGGCTTTCTAACGGTCAACAAGGAAAGGGGCTAGGTGGGTCACCCAAGGAAAGGTGCTCCAGAGTTTGGGTGCCATTATTGAGAAGGCTCTGTCATATCCATGATCTGAACCTCAGGTGGTGGTTCATTGGATTACTGGCATAACTCATTCGGTACAGCATGAGACTCTTGATCTCTGGGTTGTGGGTTTGAGCTCCACATTGGGCAAAATATTATTGCATTGCAGGGAGTTGTACTTGATGACCCTTGGGGTCCCTTCCAACTCTACAATTCAATGATTTCATGCAGTGGAACTGCCACTAATGAGCTCAATGGGCAGGTATGGGTGTGTGGGAGAGCAGGGATCCTTTCAGATCAGGGGTCACCAATGTGGTGCCCTCCATAAGTTGTTGGGCAATGGGAGTTGGAGAGCAACAGCAGTAAATTTCATTGGATAACCTCACATTCCAGTGTTGTTTGAGAGGGGAGAAAAGTTTATGGGAAAGTGGAATTTAGAGGGATTTCACCAAGCTGAAACGCCCATCTGGTCCACAAACACAATTGTGTAAGCTTCCCAAGGCAAAAACAGCACAGCAAATGGGGCGTGTCAAACAGGTCAGGAATTCAACATTCACCACTCACATTAATGGGAACTGCTTCCTTGGACCTGTGCATAGGATTGTGCTGTGTAGCTGTCAAATGTGCACAGTAGTAGAACTGAACCACTTGTGCAATTATTTCCAGCCATTGTTGTTGTTGTTGTAGTTGTTGTTGTGTCATTCAGTTGTGTCCGACTCTTCGTGACCCAAATGGACCAGAGCACGCCAGGCACACCTATCTTTCACTGCCTCCCGCAGTTTGGCCAAACTCATGCTAGTCGCTTCGAGAACACTGTCCAACCATCTCATCCTCTGTCGTCCCCTTCTCCTTGTGCCCTCCATCTTTCCCAACATCAGGGTCTTTTCTAGGGAGTCTTCTCTTCTCATGAGGTGGCCAAAGTACTGGAGCCTCAACTTCAGGATCTGTCCTTCCAGTGAGCACTCAGGGCTGATTTCTTTAAGGATGGATAAGTTTGATCTTTTTGCAGTCCATGGGACTCTCAAGAGTCTCCTCCAGCACTATAATTCAAAAGCATCAATTCTTCGGTGATTAGTTTTCTTTATGGTCCAGCTCATGGAGGGCAATTGATCTGTCAATAGTTAGCACAGCACTGGAGAATGCATCAAGAGTTCCCATTTGGTTCATGAGCATAACCACCAGCTATTGGGGGGGGGGTGCAAGCGGTGGCAGCAACCTGACATTTTTTCAGGTATTTATTTTACGAGCACAAGAGATAAAATACAGCCTTGGGATTGACCAGAAAGCAAGACAAACTCCTCTGTCCAGCTTCCATCCTAGTAAAAAGCTCACATGCAGACAGTCTCCCGTGGCCTAAAGTTCTTTTTCCAGCCAGGTGAGGTGGGAAAAGGTCCACTCCCCTCCTTTTGGAAGCATCCTCAGTTGTCATTATGGCAGTACATCTCACTCCTTCAGATGCTGATAAGGGTACAGAGAAGCTGGTCTGACCAGTTCAGCAGCTTCTTCTACTAGATTCCAAACCTGCCAGGCCTAGAAAAGACTCCCAGATGCCATCCAGACCAACCCTTCTCCCTGTCCACAAATCCTATAACAATGTTTACTTCACAACATTTAACAGTTTAATGCTGATTTGGGATATGTAGTAAAGTATTTATACAGCACTTTTCAGGTAAAATGAAGTGGTCTTAATTGGCATATCTACTCAGAAGTAAGCTTCAGCCTTAATTTAAAATGATGTACACATTGTATGTCATTTTAAGGCTGAAGCTTACTTCTGAGTAGACATGCCAATTAAGATATACACATTGTATGGGGACGTGGGTGGCACTGTGGGTTAAACCACAGAGCCTAGGGCTTGCTGATCAGAAGGTCGGCGGTTCGAATCCCCGCTACGGGGTGAGCTCCCGTTGCTCAGTCCCAGCTGCTGCCAACCTAGCAGTTCAAAAGGACATCAAAGTGCGAGTAGATAAATAGGTACCACTCTGGTGGGAAGGTAAACGGCGTTTCCGTGTGCTGCTCTGGTTCGTCAGAAGCAGCTTAGTCATGCTGGCCACATGATCCGGAAGCTGTATGCTGGCTCCCTTGGCCAGGAACACGAGATGAGCGCTGCAACCGCAGAGTCGGACACGACTGGACCTAACGGTCAGGAGTCCCTTTACCCTTTACACATTGTATGATTAATTTAACTGCTCTCACTAATGATACCATGTTAGGAAAAGGTACTACTATTTCTACTAGGAATGCTGGTTGTATTAATTTGCTTATGATGACACTTCTAGGTCACTGTTACCATTGCCATTAAATGATGGAAACTTTGTCAATGAGGCTTTCAACTAAAATATAATAAAAAAGCACAGCTTGCACCCAGTGCACACACAGAATCATAGACTCATAGAGTTGGCATCATGCTCTCTTTGGAAATATAGAAATAAACATGAAGATCTGTTTTGAAAAGTGGAGAAAGAGTGCAGCCCTGTCTTGCACCTCTCTCCAAACCAAGAATATAACATATAAAATGAAACACGACCTCGGGCAAACAAAAGGCCCCAGAGTGGTAGATAAGGAAAGGGGACCGGCCCCCCCTTTCAAGGGGTCACCTCAGTCTCTGCCTCCCCACCCAGTTTCGCCCTTGCTGGAACTGGGAATCCCAGACCGCACTTCGATCCATGGCTCCGACATCGGCCACGCACGACTGACGCGGGGATGGATTGCATCTGCCTGGCGGTGGAACGTAGAGTAAGAAAGGCGCGCGCGAGAGGAGGGAGGTGGGAGGAGCCTCGGCCTGTGTCTCCTCCTCCTCCTCCTCCGGGCGGGGGGGGGGCGCTGCCTGGTGCTCGGCCTTTTCTCGCCGCGCGGGGCCGGAGGGAGGAGCCCTGGCCGGGGCGGGATTGGGGTCTCCGCTTGCCAGGCTGGCTGCCTTGGTCCCTGGATCCTGGCCCCAGTCGGAGGAAGCCGCGGCAGGTGCGGCTTAGCGCCTGCTCAGGTTTGGGGAGCAGCCATTTCCCGCTTCCACAAGTTTGACCAAATGCAAGTTGTCTTCATAGTGTTGGGAAAGGAGGGCCGCAGGCGTTTATTTATTTATTTATTTAATTTGTATTCCGCCTGTCCTCCACAGATAGTAGGGCGGTTCGCAAGATAAAAAGACAATATGGTTTTCTGCCTGTTGTTCAGAAGTAGTCACTTTTTGTATGAACCGAAGTATTTACCACTCCAGGTATTGGGGCACATTATTATACTCTATCCTCATGTTTTATCCTCACAAGAGCCCTTTGAGGTAGATTAGACTGAGCCTAATTGCTTGTCCAGTGCTGTCAAGTGTGTGTCATGATTAAGCCAGAATTTGAACCTGGGTTCAAACCCTGCACTGAATTGATTCATGTCTCTTATTTAAAAAATCATAGCCGTCTCGCTTTGATGGAGTGTCTTGAATGCGGTGGTGCAGTAGTGTCCACCTTTGAAATACAAGGATAATTAATTGGCTAATTATAAGCCACTAGTGGTGGGAGAGAATCCACTAATCTGGTGCACAGGCCCATCGATTGATTCCTGAAATGGGGATTCTCAGGCACTTTTTGCAACTAACTCATTGCAGGGCTCCAGTTACAGGTAGGTAGCCATGTTGGTCTGCGATAGTCAAAACAAAATAAAAAATAAAAAAATTCCTTCCAGTAGCACCTTAGAGACCAACTAAGTTTGTTCTTGGTATGAGCTTTCGTGTGCATGCACACTTCTTCAGATACACTGAAACGGAAGTCACCAGACCCTTAAATATAGTGAGGGAGTGGGGAGGGGTATTACTCAGAAGGGTGGTGGGAATGGGTGATCAGCTGATAGGTGTGGAAAACCTGTTGACGACTGCAATTGGTCTTACAGGGAAAGGCAAGGGGTGAGATGGCTAAAGATAGCTTTGTCATGTATAATGAGATAAGAATCCAATGTCTTTGTTCAGACCAGGTTTCTCCATGGTTTTAAGTTTGGTGATTAGTTGCAATTCAGCCACTTCTCTTTCCAGTCTATTTCTGAAATTCCTTTGTATTAAGACAGCTACTTTGAGATCTTGTATAGAATGTCCTGGGAGACTGAAGTGTTCTCCTACTGGTTTCTCTGTCTTGTGATTCCTGATATCAGATTTATGTCCATTTATCCTTTGGCGTAGGGTTTGGCCTGTTTGTCCAATATAGAGAGCTGAAGGGCACTGTTGGCATTTGATTGCAGACACCATGTTGGAAGATGAGCGATTAAATAGTCCTGAGATGGTATGTTTGATGCAGGGCTGTAACAAATTGTGAGAGGTTAAAAATATGAAAAGGCAGATGTGAATGAATGCGCCCAGTTATGTTAAAAGAAATCTGTTTACTCATTTTCCTCTTAATTATTGATATGAGTGGGAAATGGGATAGTAGTTCTTCAAAAAAATGTATCTGAAGAAGTGTGCATGCACACGAAAGCTCATACCAAGAACAAACTTAGTTGGTCTCTAAGGTGCTACTGGAAGGAATTTTTTTATTTTTATTTTGTTTTGACTATGGCAGACCAACACGGCTACCTACCTGTAACTAGTTCTAAGATTGATCACTTTCTTAATAGCATATTCAGAATATAGTATATTCAGAATCATTAGGGTATCACAGAAACATTTAAGTGGTCTTGTACTTTGTGCTTTACAGTAGGAGTGAGCAGAAAAGGTAGATCAGGTTCAGCTGATTTGCAGGAGAGTAGCAAGGAAAGCTCACAATTACTTGACAAAAACAGCAACAAAGAAGTTTTAATTTGGTTGCTGAAAGGAAAAATGCTTTTGGGGGAAACCAGGAGTGGACTTGTGCATGAAAATGTAAAATTGCTTCTAATCCTGAAAACAGATTCCTGGGCTGGGCTTGTGCTCAGAGGCACCCTGGCCCTTAATTCTAAATGTCTGCCCGTCCCACCAGTTTGCATTTGGCCCTGACTGATGAATCTCAAGGTACTTTTGCAGAAGCAAAATAGATCCATCAAAGGTGCTGTCTGTCCACCCAAATGTACTATACAAAATGACAGCATGACTAAAAATATGATTCCTTGTCCCAAGGTGCTTACAAATTAATTTTTTTTGCAGAGTGGAACAGGAAAATAGAAGGCAAGGGCAGCAGTGGAAGAATATAGAAGAAAGAATTGCATATTTCTGGTTTAGTATTGATGGGAAAACAACTAAGAGGTTCAGACAAAAACAAAAAGGCAGCTCAAGCAACCAAAGATCATATTAAAACAATTATTACTAACTTGATACTTGAAAATCTCCTTAATCAGTGTACTTGCTTGTACTAACTTGGACACTTTCTACATTAAATCCAGTTTGGAATAAAATCTGGAAGAAACTAATAACCAAGTTTAAATTTTGCATCGCTACTAAATCCCTTAAGATACCCTGATATCAATAGTACCAATAGCTTCATTGGCAAATTGTTCCAGAATCTAGGTGATACCCAATGGTAAGATACTCAGAGTAGTCCTATTGACTCCTTACTTAAGTAAGTTGATTGCATCTGGTTATGACTTACTTGGATATCACTCCATGTCCTTAAGTAGAGCCAGTGTTGTGTAGTGGTTAGAATGTTTGATTAGGGAGACTTGGGTTCAATCCCCATTTGGTGATATAACTCACTGGTTGACCTTAAACCAATCAGCAGTTCTCGGCCAAACTTACCTCACAGGGTTGTTCTATTGATAAATTGGGGAAAAGGACCATAGACGCCTCCTTGAGCTCCTAGGAGTAAATGTGAGTTGTGGATGTGATTGATAATTAAAATGGCAAAACATTTTTAACTTTTGAATTTATGAATTTATTATTGTTGGTGTTGTTGTTGTTGCAAAACTTAAGCCATCACTTTTGCCATTTATTCATTGCAGGCAAGGCCATGAAAATGCTTTTGATAACTTGAAGCGAAGAGTTTTTTTCCCCATTTGTATGAGGCTGCTCCTACATTCACCTTATCTTGGGTTCCTGCAATGGCAGAAGAAGAGCTCCCCGGAAATAAAAGGCCTTGTAGAAGCTCAGCCCTAAATAGAAAGAGGATAAAACCTGCCAGGAGGACGCATGGGACGGGTGTGGAAAGGACACCGCCTTTATCTGCATCCAGTTTCTCAATTGCTTCATTTTTCAATAATGTTCCCCCTGCCAGAGTCGCCTGTCCTTTGTGTGGGCAGATGGTAGCAAGATATAGAATCAACCAGCACATTGATGAAGTGTGTCAAAAGAGCCTGGATGATGCTAGGATTCTGGTTGGTTTGGGGCCTGACGTGGGTCCAGGCACATCAGTTGAAAATGTGCCTGCTGGTTGCAGTCCGTACTTTGCAAATAATGCCTTGACTCCAGAGAAGTTAGTAGGTGGCAACTCTGAAACAAAACCTGAGGTGGGAGGACAGGTGAGCCCATACTTTAAGAAGGGCAGCGGTCTCATGTTGGGCGATAGTGAGCCAGAGGTTCAGGTAGTTGGGAAGATCTCCCTGGGAAGCCTGTCAACCAAATTGTCCAGGAAGCGTCGTGCTGAAGATGGCAGCATCTTTACTTGGGATGCTAAGTCTCAACCAGCTCAAGATGTGTGTGACAGCTCTGGAGAGGAGAAGCCAGAAGGCACCACTTCTTCCCAGAAAGAAAACTGGTTGCCCTTTTCAAGGCTTCAGAGACAACCTAGTCCAAAAGAAGGATTCGCAGGCAAACGAGAAACCTTGGACCCCACATGGGAAGGTGACGCACGAACACTCTTGGGGGGTGGTGATGGTTGTGCTCCAGGATTGTTTCCATCTGATCATCTTGCTTGCGGTGAAGTTGGGCTGCTAACAGAGGACAGCAAGGAGCAAAATATTCCTAAGGAGGACTTGGATTCTGATATTTGCAAGCTTGTAGTATGTTCAACGGCTTATAGTAAAGAAGCACTGCCAAACTTGGAAACCACAGACCTCTCTTCTAGTGAACAGGCTCTGTTGCCCAATGTGAAAGGTATTTGTTGCAATCAGACACAAAATAGCTCTTTTGTGGGGGGTGACATGGAAGTACTTCCTATGGAAGATCATACAGACTTAAAAAATGAAGCGGTTGATTGTGTGTGTTTGGGACCTTTGGACAACATGAATTCTCAGAGTCCAAGCAGCAACATTTTAGAGATGGTTCTCAATGGACTCAGCCGTGGAGAAGACCCAGGAGGGCAACCGTATTATCTTCAGAATTTTCTGATGGTCCTGCAGGCTGTGCTAGAGAATGAGGATGATCAGAGGCTGTTTGATGAGCAAGATTTGGACACCATTGCAAAGTTCTACCAACTCTCAGGTAGCTAATATTATATTCCATATTCTAATGTTGATCTCTATCAAGCCCTCAAGCATTTCTGCATATCCAGCATCAAAACCATATTGCACAAGAAAAGTAGGTCTCGGCAGACTTGCGGTAAACCCAAGATTTGCAGAAGTATAAAAATATTCAGGGGTGACCCTCACATATACAGTCAGGGGGGAAAGAAAGTACACCCTCTTTGAATTCTGTGGTTTTACATTTGAGGACACAATAACAATCATCTGTTCTTTAGCAGGTCTTAAAATTAGGTAAATACAACCTCAGATGAACAACAACACATGACATATAACACCGTGTTATTATTTATTTAATCCTGGGCTAGATGGACAAAGAATCTTGCCTGGTCTAAGGCAGCTACCTGTCCGCCACCTTTGGGTAGTTGGAGGTTGCAGCAGCTAACCTCTGATGTAATATAGCGACAGGTGATGACTATCCTCTTGGGTTGGGTTGTGGGGAGATGACTACATGCACATAAATTATTAAACAATAATATTATACAGTGGTACCCCAGGTTACGTACTTAATCCATTCCGGGTTACAGTACGTAACCCAAAAAGGATGTAACCCGGACAATTCGTCGAAACCCCCCGAAGAAAACCGAAAAACCCACTAAAAACGCTCTGCACATGCACAAATCGCGTGCGCATCAGGTTGCGCTTCCGGGTTAGCTGAGTTCATAACCTGAAAAGTACGCAACCCAAAGCGTACGTAACCTGAGGTACGACTGTACAACACTTTAAAAAGCACCTGCTGTTTTCTAAGCTCTGCACATTTGTTAAGTGTGAGGCAGTTCTTTCTCACAGGTTCACAATCTTAATAGGCAAAAGGAAGAGGAGGAAGGAGGAAGCCAGCACTGGGGCACCTGCAGTTTTTGAAATTAGCCAGGCACATTTTGCACCTGGCTATCAATCATTTGCAACCAAGTGAAGATGCTTGGGTGCCAGAATGGCCCCTAACATCACCACCATCTGGCTGACTGGCACACAGCAATAGCACAAGTCAGATTTTAGCTGGAGCTGACAATATACACAATTCATTTTCAGCTTTGTAATCTTAACAAACAAACAAACAAAAAACCTCAACCCAAACACACCCCTAAACAGGCACCTAAACATTCTGTTAATGTACCTGACTGTAACCTGGGTTTAAGGGGCCATATGGCAAATAGCTTTTATATCTCAGTTTCTAACACTGGACTTGCCCCTCCCTAGCTGATCGATGGGGACAGGTTGGCCTCCCCACTTATCCTGATTTTTTTTTTTTACTTGAGAGGGAAGAGGGGTGACCCTTCGTGCCCTGCACATCCAGTGGGATTTGGATTTAGGACAGTAAGCAGAGCACATGAATTTGCCAAGACAGTTTCTGTTTGGTTCCTGTATGCAGAGATGTTAAGCTGCGCCGTTAGCTGAGCTCTTTGCATAACTTACATGCTCCCCAATTGGTTGGCTTCTGCTAAGAGGCAGATACAATTTTTTTACAGCTCTATGAGCCTTTGATGTTGGGCTGATGATAAGCATCTGGGAAAGAGGCTGCTCCAAGGCATGGTCACTCCACTTGAGCAATAATTTCTGCTTTGCAAGTCTAGGCTACTGGGAAGCAGGGCTTTTGCGTGATCCACAGGGACCTCTTTGAGCTACTGTATAGGAGAGTCAATAATAATAATAATAATAATAATAATAATAATAATTTATTATTTATACCCCACCCATCTGGCTGGGTTTCCCCAGCCACTCTGGGCGGCTTCCAACAGAATGTTAAAATACAATAATCTATTAAACATTAAAAGCTTCCCTAAACAGGGCTGCTTTCAGATGTCTCCTAAAAGTCTGGTAGTTGGTTTTCTCTTTGACATCTGGTGGGAGGGTGTTCCACAGAGCACAATTCAAAGTGTTGGTGCTGACCTTTAAAGCCCTAAATGGCCTCGGTCCTGAAGGAGCGTCTCCACCCATTGTTCAGCCGACACTGAGATCCAGCGCCGAGGGCCTTCTGGCGGTTCCTCACTGCGAGAAGCAAAGCTACAGGGAACCAGGCAGAGGGCCTTCTCGGTAGTGGCGCCCGCCCTGTGGAACGCCCTCCCATCACATGTCAAAGAGATAAACAACTACCTTACATTCAGAAGACATCTGAAGGCAGCCCTGTTCAGGGAAGTTTTTAATCTGTGACATTTTAATGTATCCTAATATCTGTTGGAAGCCCAGAGTGGCTGGGAAACCCAGCCAGATGGGCTGGGTATAAATAAATTATTATTATTATTATTATTATTATTATTATTATTTATTATTAAAAATAGCAGGACATAATGGTATATTAAATCTTAAGTGTCTCCCGCACCTATCCACCACCACTGAAGGGAGAAGTAAGAAAGAGGGATGATGATCTGTAAAATCAGCATTATTTCTGGCTTTTTGACTTGGGAAGCATCAGAGGGAGAACATCAAAGGATCCTCATCCCCACTGGGAAAATGACAACCTGGGCTTTGAGTATATTCTTCTCTTAGTAGAAGGTTGCATGAAATTCTCTTTATTGTGACACCCTGGGGTGGAGGGAAATGTTGGGGGAAAGTGAAGAAAGTTTAAGAACCAGAAGGGGAAATGAATTAGTAGTCATTTACTGACTTGACCCCCCCCCACGCAATCTCATATAAAACCAAGGAGCAGACAGATAAGAATGGCAAGATATAACAAAACCCCAGGTGTAAGTGGATAAAGCAACCTAAATAAATCTCATGGATGCGGAACAGAATGCAATGGTGGATTAGATCCTGAGCTCCCCCACCCCTTGCTGGTCAGTTTGACAGATGGCAAGGGCCTCCCACCTGTCAGTTACAGTGATGTCAGATGTCAGATGACCTGACTTGAAAGGCAATCAGGGCCGTCTTAAGCATATCCAGCGCCGTGGTGCAAAGATCCCTCCGGCGCCCCCCCGCCCCGTTTCCCAGTTGTCAACCTTTTTTAAGGGGGGCGCTCTTTGGGTGAGGCATATTATATCAAATAAAAACAAAGGAAGAAAATATTAGGGGAGTTAAAAGGTTGAAATAGGGTTGACATCCACTTGACTGGAAAGTTGTTTTGGTCTTTTTCTCCCTACCCCACCCCTCCATTCATACTACAGTGGTACCTCGGGTTACATATGCTTCAGGTTACATACTCAGCTAACCCAGAAACAACGCTTCAGGTTAAGAACTTTTCTTCAGGATAAGAACAGAAATTGTGCTCTGGTGGCGCAGTGGCAGCGGGAGGTCCCATTAGCTAAAGTGGTGCTTCAGGTTAAGAACAGTTTCAGGTTAAGAACGGACCTCCAGAACAAATTACTTAACTCCAGAATGAATTAAGTATTTAACCCAAGGTACCACTGTATTAATGAATTAACTATAAGGTATTCCATTCTAGATTAAAAATGAGCTTGTTCAATCAAACATCATTAAGAATAATACTTGTTAGTTTCCGCTTGGCATTCCTACTTATGCAGAAGAGTAAGATATACTCATATCCAGTTAACAATTATATACAGTAGTTAAAACAATAGGCATCTATGATGAAATACTATGTTCTCTCTCTCTCTCTCTCTCTCTCTCTCTCTCCACACACACACATACCACCATTGCAGGAGGCTGGACTAGATGACCCTCAGGATTCCTCCTAACTCTACCATTCTATGATATGATGAAAAACTATACTACATATGCGTGTGTTTATTTATTTTATAAAATTTATATACCACTTGATTGTAAAAAAACCCAAAGTGGTTTACAAAAGACAAGCCAGTAAAAGCAAGAAAAAATTACAACCCTACTTTAAAATGTACAAAAGTAAAAATACTAAAACTGATTAAAATTACCTAACTTTCTAAACATCTGGGTTGGTTTGTCTAAATAAGAATGTTTTTAAACAGGGGCAGAAAAGAGAACTGTGAATATATGTGTGTGCACATATACAGATGTGTGCCTTTCTCAAACTCGAATCCCCAGATGTTGCACCACAACTCCCATCGTCCCTAGCTACTAGTATCTGTAGTCAGGGATGATGGGAGTTGTAGCTGAACAACACCTGAAGGCTGACGTGTGGGGCTGGTATATACCAGGTTTCCCTGCCCCTTTGAGCCACTGGGAGCCAGGGAATCATTCACTCCAAGAATAGTATTGAAAATAGCAAATACAATCCTTCAAGGTGGTGGTGTTTTTTTTGGGTGGGGGGGTTAATGCTCTTAAGCCACACTATTCTTTTAGAATCAAATTTTCTGCTTTTGGATGACTAAGCTCTGAATACAGCCTTGGGTGTATGTAACTTCTGTTTTAGATGCAAAAGTCAGAAGAGTTTTCAAAGGAAAAAAATCACTTGAAGCTTAAAAATAAAACGCCATGTTAATGACAGTATACTAAAACACACTTTAAAAAAAAAAAGCACCCTAGGTTCTTTAGGCTGCAATCCTTACCTGGGAGCAAGTCCCACTGATGTTAATGGGGCTTACTTTTGAGTAGAGCTGTATTGGCTTTCCCTGTTACTGTTGTTTTAAACACTTGCTTCCTTCCCCCTTGCTTCCATAGCCATTAAAGAAGAAAACAAGATATCTGCGGTAGTGCCTAAGATTAATCGCAAAAGTTGGGGGAAAGGGAGACCCACGCAAATACATGGGGGGGGCTTGCCTGCAAGGGCTTCCTTTGCTTTTATTTTGAAATGGGGCCTGAGCCCAAACAGTGGCTGGAAATCCCTTTTCCTTGAACTGCAGCCGACCCTCCCTTCTCTCTACCGAACAACCCCTCCTCAGCCATTAAAACAGCACAATCGCTGTTTTTTAAGGAACAACACAATCGTTTATGGGGTCTCCGTTTGCGCCACTTTTTGTGCAAAGCTCTCAGCTGCAGCTCCATACCCAAACAAGACCAAAATAGGGCGTTTGGGGAGAGAAAAAGAAATTTATGGCCACTGCATTAAAGGCATTTATTCTGTCCATTGCTCCTGCCTCCCTCCCCTCCCCCCCCGAAAAAAACCTAAATGCTCGTCTCTCCTCAGGCTGTCAGCAAGGAATCAAGGAATCCCCGGGTTTTGGCTGTGAAAGGGAGCGCCCTGCACGCTTCTTGCAGGAGCCCTTGCCGGCTTTTTATTATATTAAAATCTCACCGCCCCCACCCAGCCTCCCTCCTGATCCCCGTGCAAAAGCCGCTACGGTGAGGGGGTGGGGTGGGAGGAGAGTTTGGAAAGCGGCAGGCTTCTGGAGAGCGGAGCGCAGCAGCCGCCGGGCACAGTGTGTCCCAGGCACAGTAGGCGAGGCTGGGGATCCCAAGCGCTCCCGTGGGCGAGACTAGCCCTCCTCCTCCTCCGCCTCGCTTCAAGCACCGCTGCTGGGAAAGGAACGAAGCAGGCGAGGCGGGCGCACGGGCGATCTGCGCCCTGAGGAGCGCGTGGCGTCGGGCGGCCTCCCTTCAGGTTTCACTGCCGGGAAAGAGTGAAGCAGGCGAGGCAGGCGCACGGGCGGCTCCTTGTACCTCCTTGATGCGCCCCTGCTGGGCAGGCGCCGTGGTGCATTGCGCCACTGACCCCAATGGGAAAGACGGCTCTGAAGGCAATCATTGGGATCCAGATTCTTTCCTTTCTCCTTTTGAATCCTGGGCTGGAACCAGGAACCTCAGAGCGCACTTCTGGTTGTTGCTTTGCAAGCAGGGCTTAAATTGGGTGCCTTTTACATTTAGCGCCAGGTGCTGTCTCTGCTGGGATAGGCTCCTCTCAAAAGCTCCCATTCAGAAGTTCTGAGTGCAGCCAGTCAGGATCAGCAGTGATGCGATTCCCGCTTTCCGAACTCCTGAGCAGGGCCAATCCCAGTGCACTTTGCAGCCACCATTGTTCAGCATTTTTTTTTAAAGTCACATATCAAAAGAGTTGGGGATGAGTTTGGACTTTGATCAGGGCCAGCTGATGTGCGTTTGACAGCAAAGCTGCTGTGTGTCATCCAAGTATTTTGCAGTGGTTCCCAAGGTGGGTGGTGTCTCCCCCTGGGGAAGTGGAATTACCTAGAGGGGCACTAAGAGGCAAGTGGATGTTAGGGCAGTGGTAAATGACTGTAATGACTGTAAATGACTACCAGAAGAAGAGCTAGTACCACTGCGTCAAGTTCATCTGTTTTGTTGGATTAATTTAACTAAATAGTTTTCATTGGATTTTGACTAACTGTGCCATTGATTGTTACTGTTTTGAATTTTGTTGAGCTATATTATCTGTTCTGAATAATGCTTTCTATAGGGTAGGGTGGGAGGCATTGGGGATGAGTTTATGGAACTAAGGGGGCGGGAGCCTGAAAAGGTTTGCGAACCACTGGTGTAGACATAGATGCAATTCCAGACTTTGAAAGCACCTTTAGAATTTTCTCTGCCCTTCTCCTGCTTTATGATGCCACTGCAGCCAGCGCTCAGAAGTTATACGTCAGACTTTTCCAACGCAAGCTGAGTTGGATAAAAATGAACAAGATAGTATACTTGGAGATTGCTGAGGATCTCTCATCATACATCAACGAGCTTGTTGGAACAGGATTCTTGCAGTCAGGTATGTCTGTTAAAAGTTTGCATGACAGTTATGTGGAATAAAATAATGTGGTAGTTCCATTTCTGAACTGCACAACTACAGGTGGGTTTTTTTGGGTGGGGGTGGGAGTAGATAAAAAAGTAGCCCCATATGAAAAGGAAAAACAAAAGGAGAGGTAATAATGCTTTCCGTAAGATAGGAGTTTTGGGGGTTGTTTTAAACATGGGCAGCATTCAAAAAGTTGACCTCCCTGCATACACTCTGGAAGGGTACAATCCAGGAAGATCTCGGCCACTCCCGGCTCACTTGTAGAGCTAGCGTAGGCCTGGGATGCTTTGTGCCTTCAGTTTTTGTACTGCAGGTGACTTGCAACTTACACACATTGAAATTGTGTGGCAAAAATAAAAAATAAATAAATAGAAGGCAGTGGAAAGGGAACAGACATCGGGGGGGGGGGAGACTTTGGCAATCTCACCCACCATTGAACTCAGGGTGTTTATACTATATGCAATTTATGATCCCTGGAACATAACCCCTGTGTAAGTTGAGAGTTGCCTGTATTTTCTCTCCTTGATATTCCTCAGGGTCTTTTTACCTACCCCAAATCCTCAAGGTGGGAAGGACACAGACACAAGTAAATGTGAAATGCCCCTTTGCAGTTTGCTGGGTTTCAGCTTAAATTCTAGGCAGGAGACTCTGCATACTTTGTATGCATAGCATCTTGGGTTCAGTCCCTCATATCTCCCACTGAAGGATCAGATAGTTGGGTTTGAGTCATAGCTGTCAACCTTTCTTTTTCTTGCATTGGGAAACGACGCTGGAATAAAGGAATTTCCCGCAAAAAAAGGGAAAGTTGACAGCTATGGTTTGAGTACAACAGTAGCCCTGAGGAGGAGGCAGATCCGCTCCCTGGTCCTTCTCATGTGGGATCTGCTGGCTTCAAAGCCTTCATCTCATGCCCTGCACACCAATCAGGTGCCTCTGCCACCAGACTTGAATGATTGGGCTACAGGCTCCTCAGAGGATCAGGAGAGACCTTTAAAACTTTCCCCAAAACAGCCCCTCCAGCTTGTACTCTGTCATTGTTAGCATCTCTTGGTCGACTTATCCTTTGAAAATTAGTCTCTCCCTGCCCCTCCACCACAAATAGCTTTTTAAATTTGTGGTATTCATAGCACGGTTTATAATATGAGTGGTATGTGTGTAATAAGGCAGTAAAACCTCAAGCTTTAAGCATGTGTTGTAACTTACACAATGACTGTGTGGCATTCTTTGTAATTTCATGTAGCAAAGTACTTGGGTATCTATGGGGAGTCACTTGCATTATTCTTGCATTTTCCCCTGTGTACCTGCAGAGGCAGAATTAAAAGATCTGTCTGAGGCTCTTGACTTGCTTTCTGCCCCTGAACTGAAAACCTTAGCAAAGGTCTTCCACCTGCCAAACCCAAATGCACAGAAACAGCAGCTCTTGGAAGATTTCCTCCGATTGTCAAAGCAGCGCTCAGTCTTCAGCAGGAACCAAGCTGGCATTGGGAATGTGATTCTGAAAAGGTAACTTAACTTTTGAGTACCTTCCCTGCTAAAATGAAGAAAAAACCCCATCAGAATTCTGCATCAGGGCCACTCAGGAAAATCTAGATTCTGCAACCTCAGTAAAAGATGCCAATTAACTACATTGCAAAATTTCTCTTGTTAAAGACTGATAGATGAAAATCTTGTCCTTTCAGTTGTTAGCAGAAAGTTTTGAGATTGATTCCCTAAGAAACAAGGAAATAAGCCCTTGACAAAGGCATTTTTGTCCATAACGCAGTTGGTTTATTGCAGAAATAAGGAGCCCATCCTTTCAAATGGCACCTGTGAGATATATCTCTTTCCTGCACTTCTGTTTTTGGTGCATTCTTTCAAAAAAGGAAGGAATGATATTGCTTTCTCAGGAAGCTGAATTCTGTTCCCAACAGAGACAGGAAAACATACCAGTATTCTATGTCTCCATGATTTGCTCCTACACTTTTTTAAGCCTCTAGAGGATATTTGGTTTTTGCAGAGCCTCTGTTCTTTGCTTCAAGAAATGCTGTGCCTTCTGCTCCACTGTAATCCAGTTTTCAACAGCTGCTGTAAACACAGCAGGCACCTTTCAGGAGACCCTCCTTTTTATAATTGACCCTTGAACTATGCACTGGTTTTTAAGCAGATGAATTACCCTGGTTGATGTGTGTGTAATTTTGGAGGGGCATCTCAGCACTTCAGCTGCATTGTTATATCTATTTTTGCAGGTGGTGGGTGAAGAACGTAAAGCTAAGGGAAATTATATTCCTGAGCTGATGTTGTTTAAACATATTCATTTCGCTTTCATACACATAAAAAGGGTAAACATAAATGAAATGGATCTCTCTAATTGAAAATTACAAGAAATCAGTATCAATGATGCATGGATAAGGTCATTGCAATACAATGGTACAAGGAGCAAAATAGATGATAGTGCATTTAACCAAGAGTTGTTAGTCATAAATTGCCATGTGTTTGAGGAAATATAATTTTTTTGTTACATGCAAATTCAGTGAAACGGTACCATAGATCACCAAATCTGTCTGTTTGGTTTCCTTTTCTTAGCGCTTTCACCTTGTGTGTTAATTTTTTGCAGCAAAGCAGCAAACCAAATTCTTGATAATGTATGTGTAGTAAATTTAGATGTGATGTGTTCCAGTGCCTTGCTAAAGTTAGGCCAGCAGCTTCCATGATTTGAGATTATTATGTTGTTGCTGAGTAAAGTTTGCAGAGCTGTTTGGTTTAGGAAAAGGACCACCTTCAATCCAAAGAACCTGTTTGCAAGGAGCATGCAGTAACTGTTCTAGCAGCGTGGGAACAGGGAAATGGCTCAAAAAATAGATAGTTAACTCGGTCCAGTTTCAGTTGGCTTGAAGGCTTAAGGGATCAGGCAGTGGCTTCATAGAAATAGGGGAGGAGGAGGGACCTGAGAGAGAGAAGGTTGTCCTGTGTCACTTGGCATTTCCCAACCTTGGTGCCTTCTGGATAATTTGGACTGCAACTCAGGATTGTCCATTCCTGTTGCCTGGGTCTGATGTTCATCTAGTGGGCACCAGGTTGAGGATGGCTGATGTTAGAATTCTTGGAAGGAGTTCACAGACCTCAGGGGCCATGGAGGGAAGGGAGGAGTCACTTGAGAAGGCAGGAGAACTTGGACATTTGGAGTCACAGAATTGTAGAGTTGGATGTGTACCCCACAGGTCATCTAGTGCTGCCCCTGCAATCCCATGGGGAATGTGATGATGATGGTGGTGATGTTCTGTTTTGTCTACAAGTCTTTTTCAACTCTGTAAGAGGCACTAACATTTTGGAAAGTGCTTACTTCCTTTTACCCTTCTGTATGCTTTGTGATAAATAGATTTACACCCACATCCACACTCACCCTCCCGTCACTGAAATTAGAAAGAAGCATCCTATTGCAAGCAGACAAATAAGGTGTGCTGTTTACTGGGTTGCAGATGGTGAGTGTGTGGGGTCCAGGACAGTGTCTCCCATCTGCAGATGGGCCCATAGGCCCAGAACAATTGGCAACCGCTGGCCTAAGCTGTGAATATCCCCAGCAGCCTAGTCTGCCAGAGATACACAGTTGAAAAAAAATGGTTTTTAAGAATCTCACCCTTACTAAAGAGTCGGCCCCATTGGACACCGTGGGACATAATTCTAAGCAAGCGTTGGACCATGTGTCTCTTAGAAGACCTGAGGGTGTTTAGTTCATGTTGACTTTCCTTTTCCTTTTCCTTGTTGTTGTTGTTGTTACTGCTGCTGCTGCTGCATACTCCTCAGAGCAAAAGATGTGGCTGGCAGATCCGTCAGGGTTCGTAAAGTTCCCCGGACAGTCTTCTCACGGGTGCTGCTGCTCTTTTCCCTGACTGACCCAGTGGAGGATGAAGAAGCTGGAAGTGGCGGCCAAGGACAACTTTCCACAGTCCTCATGGTGAACATGGGGCGCATGATCTTCCCCAGTTACACAGTCAACAGGAAAACCCAGATATTCCAGGATCGGGATGATTTCATCCGGTAGGGAGGCATCCAGAAGGCCTGGGATACTGTTTCCCCCCCTTCTTGCTGTAGTTTTCTTCTTCTTTTTACTTTTTACATGTAAGGGCACAGAAGGAGCCCTGCTGGACAAGGCCAGAGACCCACCTAATCCAGTGTCCTGTTCTCATAGTGGCCAAACAGGTTCCTGCAAGCAGGACCTGAGGGCAACACACTCTTCCCACCTGAAATTCTGCACACCTTTGATTTTTAACCTCTGTGAAAGCTTTTATACATTTTGTTAGTTTTTGTATAGTACTGCCATGCAGTGGCTTCTGGTTTTATTATTGTTGACATGTTTCTCATGAATTGCTACCTTTGCTTTATGGTGAGTTTAAAATGTTACAATGTTCATATAATCCAACTGAGGTTTTTTTGGATTGTCCAGGAAGAGTGCTCTGCTGCTCGGATCCTGCTTGCAGCTTTCCCACCGTGAGAACAGGATGCTGGACTAGATGGGCCATTGACATGATCCATGTGTTGATATATTATGTTTTGAAATGGTTTGGTATTTGATTGTTCCGACAGTGATGCAAATTAAAAAGCCGCATGCAAATTTAAACATTAAATATTTGAAACCCACGGTATGTGGAAATATGTTGAGGTCCACTTACCCAATTCATCTCTCTTGATATAAATATAGACCCTAAACTTGGAGTGGGTAACCTGTGGATGTCTGAAAAAAGATTTGGGGACTCAGCTCACAGGTTTGGGAGTTATGACATGATGCTATGATTCCACATTTAAGAAATTCTGTTCTAATTGGGATTTGGCAGGTGGTTAAAAAAGGTAAAGTTAAAGGACCCCTGACAGTTAAGTTCAGTCGCGAACAACTCTGGGGTTGCAGCACTCATCTTGCTTTACAGGCCGAGGAAGCCGACATTTGTCCGCAGACAGTTTTTTCCAGGTCATGTGGTCAGCATGACAAAGCCGCTTCTGGCGAACCAAAGCAGCTCACAGAAACACTGTTTTCCTTTCTGCTGGAGCGGTACCTATTTATCTACTTGCACTTTGACGTGCTTTCAAACTGCTAGGTGGGCAGGAGCTGGGACCGAGCAACGGGAGACTCACCCCGTCGTGGGGATTCGAACCACTGACCTTCTGATCGTCAGGCCCTAGGCTCTGTGGTTTAGGCCACAGCGCCACCCTTGTCCCTTGGCAGGTGGTACTTTTACCATAATTGTAGGCAGTCTTCCCCAACCTGGCGCTCTCTAGATGCAGATCAGGCTGTGTCAGCTAGGTCTGATGGAAGTTGCTTCCTAAAGCACCTGAAGGGCACCTGGCTGGGGAAGGTGGATTTTTACAGATCTTAGTTGGGTGGCTGTTATTATGGTGGTACATCATTCTGTAACTTTGAGGAATTAGCAGGCTGAATGCTGTTCTAATTCGATTGTTGGCTTCTGCTATAGAAGTAATCTTTATTGTTAAGTAGGTGTTTTAAAACTATCTTTTAAAATCTGTTGTATGAATTTGCTTGTATTGTGAGGCACCTTGGAAGAAAGGTTTCATCTCTAAAAGCTGGGATGTAAATCTATTGCATAAACAAATGCTGCATCATCATCTATTCTGAGATGGTGCCCTTCATAGTGAAATAATTGCTTTAAATAATATTTATTTATTCATTTATTTATTTCTTATTAGGTATGCCAGTGCTGCGTACTTGTCAAATGACATTTCTGTGGCTGTGACTCAGGGGAACTGGAAGGAGGCGCACAGACTCTATGAGGTGGCCAAAGAAATCTGGCAGGAGTTGAGGGAACACTTTTCTTTGTGGTATGAAGGCTGATGAGGAGGCGAGGGGGGTGATCTGCAGGGAACACATGCGTGGGCTAGGGCTTGATGCAAGTTGTACTCAAAAAAATGGAGGGGGGGCTGAAACAAAGTGTGTATTATTATTATTATTATTATTAATGTCCCACCTTTCTGCCAGAAGCAGGACTCAAGGTGCCCCCCCCCCAGATTAATCGTGGCTAAAACACCAAAAGTTCAAAACATATAAAATACAGTTTAAAAAGTCATTAAACTGTAATAGTATTTAAAAGATGTAAAAATAGCACAGCACTATTAAAAGCCCTTTCCTTAAAAACAGTCATTTCCCCAAAGCTTGCAGGAATAACGCAGTCTTCACCTGATGGAGGAAGGACAACAAGTAGGGAGCCAATCTATCTTCTCCAGGAAAGGCGTTCCAGAGTCTAGGAGCAGCCACTGAGAAGTCCCTCTTCCCATGTCTGTGCCTGGGAGGGAGGTGGGACTGAGAAAAGGGCCTCGTTTGAAGAGCTGGGCAGCTTCATGTGGGAGAAGACAGTCCTTCAAATAGCCTGAGCCTAAGCCATAAGGGCTTTATAGGTCATAAGCAGCACTTTGAATTGTTCCCAGAAACAGCCAGTGGAGAGCTGCTCTACCGAGGGAGTCGTGTGCTCCCTAGAAGCAGCCCTGCTCCACAGTCGGGCTGCAGCTCCTTGGGACAGCTGGAATTTCTGAGGACCTCTCAAAGGCAGCCCCATGTGTTACAGAAATCCAAATGGGATGTAGCTAAGGTGAGTGTCACTGGACAGATCAGGCATCTCCAGGAATAGATGTCCTGGTGCAGTGGCTTTAACTGTGCAAAGGCAATCCTGGCCACTGCAGAGACCTGGGCATCCAGGATCAGGGCTGAATCCAGGGCAGGTGTAGCCTACCTTTGGCAAGTGGCTCATGTTCTCTGCTATAAATAAACCAGAGTCTGTTTTGTTTGCAGCTTTGGTATTCTAGGAAGCATTCATCATCAAGGTTTCTTTGTTACAGTTGCATGTTTTTGTTCCTCAGCTCTGCAGAGGTGAATTGGGAAGTGGGTTTTCATTTTCCCCTGAAAAAGAGCTTGCAGGCGAATTTATTCTTGACAGTAAAACCCTTGAATAGCTTAGGGTATTATTCCTGGCCAGGAATTCAAGAGAATAATAAAGGGCCTTATTTTACAGTTTATAGTTCATAGTTTAAAAGATTCCTTTGAGAAGGCTAACATCTATTGTGGCATAAGCTTTCTTCAGTACACTGGCGAGTCTTTGTTGTCATGAGATTTGGCCATGTGGGAGGCCTTTTGCAAGACCTCTTTACCCTGTGCATATGGGAACCAGCCTCATGTTGACTCTTCTGCTTCCAAAAGGATTCTGTAGAGTTACAGTGAACTGCTGTGGATATTTGGCCGACTGCCTTCAAAATGTAGTCCAGTCTTCCTTCCATGTTACTTTTATGCTGAACACAGACAACTCTTTTATTTTAGATTCAGGTAGGTAGCCATGTTGGTATGACGCAGTCGAAATAAATAAAAAAATTAAAAAATTAAAAAATTGTCCAGTAGCACCTTAGAGACCAACTAAGTTTGTTCTTGGTATAAGCTTTTGTGTGCATGCACACTTCTTCACTGGCGGAGGAAGCCGCTTGGCCGCCCAGGGCGTCAAACCCGGGGGCTCCTGGGGGCGTGGTTTCGCTCCGTGGACGGGCCGCGGGGCAGCCTCGCTCCATGGCTTGCTCAGGGCCCGCCAGTGGCACATGCTGCCCCGGCACTGTGGAGCGGTGCGTGCCACCGGCAGGCAGGCCGCGGGGTGGGCGGCCTTGCTCCGCGGCTTGCTTGCAGGCCGCCAAGCAGGTTTGGAGCGGGCTGCGGGGCAAGGCTGCCTCATTCTGCGACTTGCTCGGGGTTTGCCGGCAGCACGCGCTGCTCCGTGGTGGGCATGCGCAGCGTCACGACACTGCGAGTGGATGCTGCGGAGCGGCAAACCCCGGGCAAGCAGTCAGTGCGTGCCTTTTGCCGGGCGGGGGGCGGCAAGTGTCACCCTACATCCAGAATGGCCCCCGCCACTGCACTTCTTCAGTTATCTGAAGAAGGGTGTATGCACATGAAAGCTTATACCCAGAACAAACTTAGTTGGTCTCTAAGGTGCTACTGGACAATTTTTTCATGTCTTTTATTTTAGAGAGCTGAAGGCCGTATGCCTCTGAATCCCAGTTGCAGGTGACTGCGGTGGGTGCTGCTGTTGCACTCAGGTTCTGCTTGCCCATAATGGGTCTTTGGTTGGCCACTGTAAGAACAGGTTGGGGCCCCTTCGTTCTGATCCAGCAGGGCTCAGATAATGGTTGGTTGTATGCATCCTCATCTCACATCTGTTTCCACCCAGTATCTTCTCCCCCTGCCCTTGCTGGACTTCATAGTGAACCAACCTATTTGATCTGGGATGACTGGCTGCAGGAAGCTGCCTTAGCCCAAGCCAGACCAGTGTTGCATCATGCTCCCTTTTGTCTGTGCTACTGGCAGTGGCTCCCTGGGGCTTCTGATGGGATGTTTTCAGCCTGACCTGGAGATGCCTGGGATTGAACCTGGCATCTTCTGTTTAAAATGAATGCTCTTACCATTAAGCCAGTGGTTCTCAAAATATTTTCTTTGTGTCACACTTTCAGAATAAAAAATTGCTCAGTCCACACCAAAAATTTTTTATTGATAAGAAGTACATTGGAAAACAAAAAGAAATGACTCCCGGCAGTGCTTGATTTGTAGCATAGAACACTACTGCTTTACAATATGATCACGGGACATTCAGAAAATATATAACAGTGTGGCTATGTAAGAACATGAATCCTTCCCAAATTATAAAAAGCCTCTTACATATGTACCTTAACTCAATGAGAGGTGTGTGTGAGTTTGCTTTTGCCAGGTAATCTCATTTGTATTAGGTCTAATTTGAGACAAACAAACTCTTGTCTCCTCCTCACCACAAATAAGTCTTTCTCTTTTCTGATCTTTCATATTTGTCAGAGTTTAAAATCCCTGTTCACAACAATATGTCATAGAGAACTATGGAAGAATAGCCAAGGCTCTTGAAGAGAGGCATGGATACTGTTTCTGGTTTTATATCCAAAAAGAGTCCAGTGGCATGCTACACACTGAAATGTTTAAGTGTTTCTTCGATTGTCCCTGAATCTTGCCGCCACACATGCCATGCTCTAGGCAGGATTTCAGGCAGGGGTCTTCCCCATCTCCACCTGGAGATGGCAGGGATTGAACCTGGGCCAGCCCTCTGCCTACCACCGAGCTGTGACTCTCCCCTGACATAGCAATAGGAGGGGTACCTGTGCATTGCAGGAAATGGTGGCTGTCTTACAGCTTTTGCTTCTCCCAAGCAATTGCCCATCTCCAGCCTTTTTCATAGAATTGTACAGTTGGAAGGGACCCAAGGGGTCATCTATTACAACCCCATGCAGTACAGGAATCGCAGCTGGAGTGGGTAGTTCCATGGCAAAGACTTCCTGTGTGTTTTGTCCCCCCACCCTTTACAGGTACCATGCAGCCCTCCCAGAATACTTGAGGCGTTTCACCGTTGGGTGGGTGTACACACGAATCTTCTCCCAGGGTGTTGAGATCTTGCAGAGACTGCATATGTATAAGGTAAATAATAATAATAATAATATTACCTGCCTTTCACCAGCAGGTCCCAGGGCAGGTTGCAGCAATTAAAAAATCCAGAATTAAAAATGATTGAGATGTATTACATTCACAAGGAATAGTGTGGGCCCTGGAAACGCATGTCTCAGATGTCAAAAGGCCAGGGCAAAGAGGTGTGTCTTCATCATTCTCGAAAAGCTGTGTGGTGAAGAAGCCTGGCACAATGTTTGTATTGGGGCCAGGGAATGCTGGACAACAAGCGCTTCTGTTACAAAGTCCTAAAGCCAACCGGAAGCGCTGAGAGGTATATGTTCAGGGTATGTGGCCGAAAGGGCACTATCCATGTCAATGGGCTTGGTGGAAACCCTGAAGTACAAACAAGAACCTGCTTAACGCTCAGGCAACTTTTGTTGCAGGGCCACTGTCACATTTTACTACAAAGCATTTCTGTATTGCAGCTTAAAGTCTTTCAAGTGCTTCACACACTTTTCCTTGCCATAATCCTTACAACAGACCCTGTAAGATAGGCCTCTGTTACTTGAGTGCACCCGTAATGCAGATATAGAAAGCTGGCTTTCCAGCTTGCCCCAGGGCCACCTAGAGAGTTCATGGCAGAGGCAAGGAGTGAGATAGGAGTTTCCCAGTTCACAGCACGGTCCAGGAATGGTCAATGTGTCCCCCTCCAGGTGTTGCTGGGTATCTTAGGCTCGCACCGTCTTTTGACCATTGACCATTCTGACCAGGGCTGGTGAGATCTGGGAGCTCCATTGTGGTTTGAAGGCCACAGGTCAGCTATCCCTGGCTTAGTCCCTTAGTTACCAAGCTACACACATTTTTTGACCGTTGGCCTCGTGTCTGTCCTAGGAAGCAGTGGAACAGCTTCAGGATCTTTTGGCCCAAGACGTTTATTGTTCTGACAGCCGAGGACGGTGGTGGGATCGTCTGGCTCTTAACTTGCACCAGCACTTGAAAGACACAGAGGAGGTAAATGCACCCATCTCCGCCCCCTTTGCACCTTGCTTGGAAGGGGGATGTCTTCTCTCCTTGCTCTCCCACAAGCACCTTCCACCTGGCTGTCAGCCCTGGATGGGGCAACTTGTGCTTGAGGACATCCACCTGCCTCTCTTGGTGTGGTGGGGGGTCTGTTTGCTGACCTCTCTGCAATGCTTGCTTGTCTGCTAGGCCATCAGGTGCATCAGGAAAGGTCTCCAGGACCCATTTGTTCGCACAGGCCATCGACTCTCCCTGTCTCAGCGAGCCCAGAGGATGAAAAATTCCTCAGCATGTAAGAAGATAGGGCATCTCCTCCAAGATCTGCCGCTTCTTTCCGTGGAAGATGTTGCCCATGTGAGTAGCTATTGGGTGTCTGGAGAAGCCTCTCTCTTGTGGTCTGGTGTACATTTATAAATTGGGAATGTGGAAAGGTGCCAGACTTTTTTCTTTTTCGTCTTGGCTTCTAAAATGGTTCACACCCAGTTCACACATAATGCTAATCCATGGATTATTTAGCCAAAGGTAGTGTGTTTGTACATGTGAACCCAGCAGGTGTCAGGGACTGGCAGGGCACTGAGGAGTGGGTGGCAGAGGCTGTGGTGCTAGAGGGTGACCCAGGGGAAGGGGGCAGTGGTTTATGGGGTTTTGTGCCTGCTGCGAGGCAGGGGCCAGGGCTGAAGGCAGGGAAAGAGTGAGCAGGAGGAGCTAGAGGAGGGGGTGCAGGATGCAGGGCAGGAGCCAGACCTCGAGGAAAGGGTTGGGTGTGCCAGGATTGGAGGAAGCAAAAGAATCCCCCCCATCCCCTCCACCACGGTCCCTCAGGACCAGGAGGGCCTTGAAGCGATAGGCACAGCAGCAACTTCTGTGTAGAAGTCATAGGTTGCTTGTGTGCGCCCCATTAGATGAAGGTTCTACAGTTTGGGTGAAGGCATGGTAACGCTGTTGCTCCAACAGTCCAGTTCAGAGCAGAAGCTGGGGGAGGGGATGCCAGCTACTTGGTCTCCAGAAGTGTGTGTGTGTGTTCTAAACAACTTAGGAGCTGCCCTAAGTGCATGCTTCGTCAATAAAGAGTTAAACTACCAGCTGTTTGTCCTCCTTGCACTGGGTATGTTAAGGACAGCAGGCTAACCATGGTTTGTTTTCTGGCAACAGGCCACAGCATCAAGCCATGGTTTGTTGGTGGCCTTAACTGTGGTTGGACATTATGTCCAAATCCAGCAGCCTTGCTTAACTGGTTTGTTGAGCTACTCCACCCTGGATGTTCGCCAAGCTTTGACAAAACAAGCTGTGGCTTGTTGGCCTATCTGCCGCTGGTTGTAGAAATTGATTAGAACAAACTAGGTGTTCACATTCTGCGTCAACCATTATTGTCACAATGCACGGTGGTAGCAATTCTGACATGATCCCAGAGGAAGTGTTTTTTTTTTTATTTTTTTATTTTCTTTATTAAAGATTTTCTTGGTTTACAAAGTTGTAATGTCTCTCATATTTTTCCATAAAACATTTTTACAGATCAATTTTAGTGGTTGAGACATTAGGGAGAGAGGGGGAAGGAAGTGGGTGGGATGGGTGGGAGGGTGGGGTGGGGAGATGATGTTTCTATTTTCCTTAATATATGTAGGATTTGGTATCAGCGTCGCTTGTGTTGGTTCTCTGTTGTTTGCTTGTGTTTCTTTGGCGGTGAGAGGTTGTGATTGGCGTAGGGTTTGATTGTTCATTCGTGATTGGCTGTGATGGTCTTTGGTTTCCTGTGTGAGTGGGGTGGGTGGTTGTTTTGGATCAGGTTAGCCATATTGATTTGTATGCTGTCGGTAGGTTTTTGTCATTGTCTTGTTGGGCTGCGTGTGCGATGAAGGGGGACCATACGGGGGTGAAGGTGTCTTCTTCTGTTTGTCCCCGTGCTAGTTTTAGGTTGCTGGTTAATTTTTCTAGTAGGGCTGTTTCCCATACTACTTGGTACCATTGGTCCATGTTGACTCCTGACAGGTCTTTCCAGTGTCTGGTTATGATGTTTCTGGCTGCTGAGAGTAGATGGATTATGAGTTCCTTGTGTTGTAAGTGGGCATTATTGTCTTGGAAGATGTTTAGTAAAGCCAGTTCTGGGGTGGTTTCTAGCACTTGTTTGGTTATTTTGCATATTTCTCGTATGGTTGTTGTCCAGAATGTTTGGATTTTGGGGCACTCCCACCACATATGGAAGTATGTGCCCGTAGAGGTGCATCCTCTCCAGCATCTTGGTGAGGTTCCTGGGCGTATTTGTGCTAATTTTCTTGGTGTTAGATACCACCTGTAGGTTAGTTTTAGGGTGAGTTCCCTTCTTTTTGTTGATATGGATTTAAAGGGGGGTTTGGACCACATCCTGGTCCATTGGGTGGGGTTGATTTCGTATCCTATGTCGTCCTCCCATTGTCTTTTGATTGTGTCTAGGGGGTTTGTGGGGTTCTTTAGTAGTATTTTGTATATTGCGGATACTATTCCTTTGCCGTGTCCCTTTGTCATTAGGATGAGGTTTTCAAAGGTTGTCAGGGGTCTAGTTGCTGTTGATTTTACTGCTGGGTTGTTTAAAAGGGCATGTAATTGGTGTTGTGCTAACCATGGTATTTGGGTGTCTTCTAATTTGTCCTGTATTTCTTGTGTTGATAAGGGTGTGTTATTTTTATAAAAGTCTATTAGGCGATGCAGACCTTTGGATTGCCATGTTTTTGTTTGGAGGTTTTGTGCTGCGTGTAGGAATAGTGGGTGGTATGCCAGGGGAATTAGTGGGGATGGGGTAGGGGATAATTTGCCTATTTCTGTTTTCCATGCTTTGAACATGGTTTGTGTGTACCTGTTAAGTGTTGTGGGGATTTTTCTTAGTTTGTTTGGGAGGAGTGGGTATGCTGTGGTGCAGATATTTTCAATTGTGTCCCTTTCTAGATGTATCCATTGTTTTGTCTCGTCTTCTAGTATGTATGGGATTATGTGACGTAGTTGGTTGGCATTGTAATATGCTTCTATGTTGGGGATTCCCCATCCTCCTTCTGAGGTGGGGAGGTGCAGGTATTTGGTGCTTATTCTTGGTTTTTTGTGTGAGAAGATAAAAGAGTGTAGTTTTCTCTGCCATTTGCGGAGTTGGGTTGGGGGAATCCAGATTGGGAGGGTTTGGAACAGGTATGTTAGTTTTGGGAGGGTGATCATTTTGATCATGGCTATTTTGTCTGAGAGAGTGGAGTTCATGTTGTTCCATCTCTTTAAATTTTTGTTTATTTGTTGCCATAGGGGTTTGTAGTTGTGGAGGTATAGTTTGTTGAGGTTTTTGGTTATTTGCACCCCAAGATATCTGAACTTGGTGTGGCAAAGTTTTATCTTGGTGGTTTTGGTGAGTTCTCTTTGGATGTGAGGGGGGGTGTTGAAGCACATGGCTTCTGATTTTGCAAAATTTACTTGTAGGCCTGACACCATTGCAAATGTGTTGAGTTCTCTGATTAGGGAGGGTGCTGTGTTTAAAGGATCTGGTGTTGTGACCATTAGGTCGTCTGCAAAAAGTCCTAGTTTATACGTTTTGCCTTTTATTTCCACCCCTTTGATGTTTGTGGCTGCTCGGATTCGAATTGCTAGGGGTTCCAGCGCCAGGATAAATAGGAAGGGGGACAGTGGGCATCCTTGTTTTGTGCCTCTTTGGATTGTTATGGTCTTTGAGTCCATGTTGTTAATTCTGCATTTTGCTGAGGCTTGGGAGTATATTTGTTTGATGGTTTGTAGGAAGTTGGGGCCAAATTTCATGCTGGTTAGTACTGCTGATAGGTATTTCCATTCTAAGCAATCAAATGCTTTGAGAATGTCTAGGGACATGATTGTCAGTGGGAGTTTAGTTGCCTTGCTGTGTTCGATTAGGTTTAGTAGTTTCCTGATGGGGTCTGTAATGTTGCGACCAGGGACAAAGCCAGTTTGGTCTGGGGCTATTAGCTTGGATAGGAATTTTTTGAGGCGGTTGGCCAAGATTGATGTGAATATTTTGTAGTCTTGGTTTATTAAGGAGATTGGGCGGTAAGATTCTACTTTGAGGCTGTCCTTTAGTGGTTTTGGGATGGAGACTATTTTGGAGAGGGTCCAGGTTTTGGGGATGGGCCTGTAGAGGTTTGGAGCTTTTAGAGTTAACAAGCTCAACCGGTTGTCCCACCCACAGGAGGAAGAGCGTCACCGGATGCTCTGTGTACTGTTGTACTTTGTAATGTGATACTTGTTTTCCTGTATTCTGTGTCCGGAGAACGGAGAGAAGGGAGAAGCCACCAACATGGCTTGCGACTCTCCCGGAATGTAATGATTTATGCCTTGTAAAATAAAGCTTCTAGATTAGAAAGAAGCTGGATCTTTGTGTCTGTAATTGCTGGCAATGCACCATCCCCGCTGCGTGAGGAGAAGATAAGAAGATAACTCTGCTGAATAGCACAGGTTGAAGCAAGCAAGGAGAACGTACAGGGAGGTGCGTGCACTGAAGGAAGCTTGCTGGACACCATTAGTGTGCTAAAGTTTGGGTTTGGAAAAGCGCGTTTCCAAGACAATCAAAAAAAACACTTCAGGTTTTGATGGCCAAGCTTTGTTCGCACTGACTTTCTGGGCTGATCTTGGGGCAGTTCCAAGGATCCAGCAATGTGTGTAGCCCAAGCTGAGAAAGTTGCTCCTGGTTTGGACTGTGAATGGAGCATCCAGGGAGTCTGCTTTGCCCAGCAGAAGCATCCAGCAAGTTTGCTGAGGTGGCTGAGGAGCCTAAAAACCCTGTGCAGAGCTTGTGAAGCGCAAGCAAAGGAAAAGTCCGAGATTTGGAGGTGGCCCAAAGCAGTGTAAACCTCTTCTCTGGTGAAACCCCCACTGTGGCTGGCCGACCGGGTGAGAACTAGCAGATTCGTCAGTTCGCTGAACCCTGGGCAAGTGGAGGGAGCCCATATAGCATTCACCAGCAAGGAGGAGGAAGCTTTGTTACAGCACCCCAGCCCCACAGCTTCCCATGCTAGAGGGCTGTTCCTGAAGAGCATTGATGTTTTGGCCACGCCTGTAGGAGGAAGGTCTGGCAGTCGCCTGTGAAGGCTGGAAGAAGCCCTAGCGCCAGGTACATGGGCTGAGGACTGGCTGCGTGGCTTTGGGAAAGCCTCTGCCCCAGCTCGGCTTATGGCCTGTTGAGAAGCAACAGTGCCATGGAAAAGCAGGAGGGGGGCCAGATCGCCGGTGGGCTTGCTCCCAGAAAAGAGGGGCTGTTTCAGTCCTGAAGCCAGCCGTGAGGCCATCACTACGGAGCTGTGTTTTGGCTTGCCTGCACCTGGTCATTGCGGAAGCCAAAGAGATAAGGCGAAGGTCGTTTCTCACAGCCATCAGGTCCGTGCCCAGCTGAGTGTGGGAACGCTTGGACGCCACTGAGCGAGATAAGCCTGCTGTTTGTGAATGCAGTCGCCGTGGCAACGGAAGGCCAACCCTGGTGGGCTGCGAGGTGATGAGTGCCAGGGTGCAGCGTCTCTTTCGCATCGTCATCGTTCCTTTCCTGTGGACATGTGAGGAACTCTTGAGCTCTCTTTCTATAGAGGCAGTTTGGGAGAACTGACTGTTGGAGCAGAAAAGGTCTTGACTTTTTGCTAACAGTCAAGGGACAGATCCAAGGGACAGAATGGCGTTTTCTGTGGTTGTTGACATAACTCTGTATCTGTTGTCTCTGTCAAACCTTCTGTCCATTGGTTTTTTTTGCTGTTTGTGTTTGGTGATTATACCTGTTCTGCTTGCAGGGGCCAGAAGCTGCTTCTACGCATGCGGACTGCAGCAGACGGGCTGTTTGCTGTCGAGGGGGTCTCGCAAGAACAGAGGAAGGTGTGGCACTGTAATTGCAAGTTTGTGCTCACGCAACCAGTGGTGCATAGCACCACTTGTGTTTGTGTCAGTGGTACCAAAGGCTGGCAAGTCGCCACTGGGACTGTGTGGCTGAAGCAGCCTGGTTCCTCTGAAGGTGCAAGTTAAGGGATGTAAAGCTTTCTTGATTGCGCAGGGTTGCAAGGTCAAGGAGGCTTCGCTCCGCTAAGCCTGTCCCAGTCCTGAAGGGAAACCACGCGTCCCCTTTTCCTGGTTCATGTGGCTGTTTCTGAAGGGAAGCCAGAAATTTGCTAGCTGGGGGAGCGTGTTGTTCTGAGTGTTGGCTGATGCTTTCTCTCACTACATGTGTCTGCGTTGGCTCAAGTGAGTCCAATGAGGGACGGCACACTGGTGGAAACAGCAGTTTTCTACTGGAGTAAGGCTGTTCCAGGGTCCTCAGTGAGAGGGGGAGTAAGCACAGTGTGACTAACCTGTTTCTTCACAAGTATGTGTCTTGCAGAGAGGCGCAAAGGATGCTGCATGCTGCCACTGAAGAACCCCAACTCTTGGATGCAGATCTTCCACAAGGGTTTCTGGTGGAACTGGTGTACCAAGTTCTGAAAGGTGTTTGTCTGTGGTACGACCAGCTTGCATAGCTGGAGTTGTAAGCCAGATAGTGACCAGACACAGTTAGTCAGCATGGAGGTGCTTGATTCCTGTGAGCAGCATGGATTGGAACACATCCCTAAGAAGCCCTGATGTTTCTGGATGGTCCTGTCAGTGCTGGACAGGCTTACACCTGTCTGCTGGTGGCAGTGGTCCAGGTGGACCACGCAAAAGGTATTGCTGTGGCTTTGGCACCTGCTGGTGGCTTCGGGCGAGTTCCCGGTCATCACCAGGGTGCAGGCGCAGCTTAGGGGTGACTCCAAGGCAGCAAAGCCTGGGAGTGCACCCACAACTCCTTATGTCAACGACTAGAGGCAGGCCACACATGGCGACTCTTTGTGTGGCACTCTTCCAGGAGAGCCTGGCGCAGGTTCATCCCACGAGCAAAGGGGGGTTCTTTGGCAGTGAAGCAGGAGCCCAAAGGCGCGCCA